>JANHGC010000692.1:88952-99957 GCA_027560395.1 Boaedon fuliginosus | reverse complement strand
AGCTTGGGGGGGCCACACATGGCCCTCCCAAGCTCCATTTTTGCTGGCAGAGGGTTGCAGGAGGCTGTTGCAGTTGGAAACGGAGCTTGGGAGCTGGTTTTCACTGGCAGAACACTTGAGCCACCACAGGTGCCCCTGATATGAGTGACGTCGAGCTATCCATGTCCACCCTGGCCATACCCACCCCGGCCCCCAAGGTCAAACACTTCAATGAAATTGAGCTTGACACCCCTAGTTTAGGATATTGAAGTATTTATTTTTATTTATTTGATTTATACCCCGCCTCACTTCCCCGATCAAGGGGAACTCGAGGCGGCTTGAAGTCTGGAGCTCACTCAGATTAGGAAAAAGTGCCTTACATATTGTAGCATATTGTATCATGCTAGTAATTTTTAGATGGGCTCATGTATATGTCTTCTATTTTTCTCTTTTCAGTATTTCCTATTATTAGAATGATGCAATAATTTCCTAGGCAGATAGTTAACTGCATTGTCACTATAACTAAGCCATCTTATAAATAATATTTAAATATCTAAATTTCAGATATTAACTTCTTGTGGCTCAGTGGGTGACCAAAGATCAGGAAAGAGACGGAAACCAGAAATCAACAAATGGAAAGCAGCTAAGCAAGTATAATGGAATTTTAATATGCGTCAACTACGTACAACGACTTGGCCAAATTTAGAGCTGGTGAAAGATCAGATATGATTTTTATTGCATTATATTGTATTTTATCATGTTGTTAGCCACCTCGAGTTCCCCTTGACCAGGGAAGAGAGGTGGGGTATAAATCTAATAAAATAAAAATAAATAAATAAAGAAGATAAGTTTGATGATTTGGGATACATCCATCAATGGAAAAGACAAGCATATTCTATATCCTATTCTATTTTGTATCTTCCTGTCTTCTGCTACTTAAGCCAGATGGTAGAAAACACACAGGCCTGGTATTATCTTCAGTGACCATTTTTGTACTATTCCCCACTGCTACCAATTTCCTCCAACTGTCATTGCCATTGCCCAAATATTGCCTATCTGTGCTGGTCCTACTGTTCCAAATTATACAGAAAACGGTGTGTGAAGATGAATCTTCTTTCATGAACCCATTCATGACAGTGCGGCCAGCTGAGGAAAGGTGTGTAAATATTGAAAACCGTGGCCATTCACACTCCAAACTGATCACAAGCAGTCTTCCTCTCACTGTTAGATTTTGTATGTTTCCTAGTTATTTCTTTCTTTCTTTCTTTCTTTCTTTCTTTCTTTCTTTCTTTATTTATTTATTTATTTATTTATTTATTTATTTATTTACATTTTTATGCCGCCCAACTCCAAAAGGACTCTAGGTGGCTTACAACATGGATAGCAATAGCACTCTGATTTTATATACTGCATATCAGAGCTTTACAACACTCCCCAAGCAGTTAGAGTCAGCTTATTGCCCCCAACAATCTGTGTCTTCATTTCACCGACCTTAGAAAGCATGTAAGGCTGAGTCAACCTTGAGCCTGGGGAGATTCGATTTGACAACCTGCTGAACAAGACATCAGAGACTGCAGTGATACATTTAACCACTGTGCCACCAAGGCTCTTCCTTTCCTGCCCATCATTTATTGCCTTCCTTATTTTTGATCCCAACATCTTTCCCAACAGATGGAACAGAGCTCTACTGTTTTATTTGGGGGGGAAAGAGGAGGAATGTTTGTCAACATAATCCTAACATTGTTAACATTTGTTACTTTATGCTAATGGCATTTTGAAATATAAATTTTGCTTTAGATGGGGCACCCTGATTTTTGTTTCACTGCATTGTCTAGAGAATAATAATTTTAATTGGGCATTTGTTGCTTATTTGTTAGTTTTCCCACCTTGCCTATAACGAGTGATGCACAAATCAGCCAAGCTCCATTTGGCAAGAACTCAAAATAAAAAGCAGTATAAGATGTGGCTCTAGTCTAGAGAGGCACAAGTTTTATGTTAGCATAGTTCTGTGCCCACTCAAGGATGGATGGAGAGCACTTTAAATCAGCAAGGAGAAAAGGCACTTACCCTCTCTATTGTTATTATTAATCATTCACTCAGCCACAGATTAAACTCCTTTGGAAGTCTTCCCCGCCCCAAGGGCTTATCTAATAAAGAAGTCAATGAAAATTGAGGACAACAACATTAAAATAATCTCCATCTTATCAGCAAGTTTGGATCTCCTTTTCTTCTGCCTCTGTAATGTTTAGTTTTGAACCACATGCCAAGCAGATCCTTAAAGCTCCACCATGCCAGCTTCTCAGGATTGTTGCTGCTCAGATTTCCATTCCTAGTTTCTGCTTACCTGATGATGACTTCCTGTCCATGCAAAGAGAGATCTGGTTCCACTTTGTCCCAGATGTCCATGACCTTCTGCCATTCCTGCTCAGTGAGCCCCATAATATTACAACAATGAAAAGCTTTTTAGCTAAAGAGATACAGACAGCCTGGGTGTTCTTCCACGAGTGAAGGTTGAACAGAGAGACCTGTTGGTTTATTAAGCTGACTATAGATTGACATCTATCACTTGACAACTCCACTTTAGGTCAGTCTGGTCAAACTCCCTCTTAGTGGAAAGCTATTTTGAGTCTGCTATTGTGGCAGACCCAGATGAAATAATTCCTGACTCTGGTATCGGACTGGCACAGGTCCTAAGTCCCACAGAAAGGACACTGCCAAGCATCAATGCCAGGAATTTGGTATTCAACACCCATCCCAAGAACAGAGAAGACGTTCCAATTTTTCATTTTATCTTTGACAGCTCAAAAACACATGGCAAGGGAGATCAGTGATCAATAGCACTATGGAATGCATAATAAACGGAATCCCTCCACAACACTCAGCCCCACCATTTTCTGAGCCTGACCTGCATCTTAAGTAGACCACAGCGGACAAGGGGGAGGAAAATACAGATAACTTTTTAAAACATTAAGAGTAACTGAACATAGTTCCTTCAGAAGAAAGGAAGGTAACAAGGGAGGGAATGTAGTTAGATACTCCCATCTCCCAGGGCTGATAAAATGTGCAGACCCTTTCTCCCAGTTCCCTTAATTAAAAATCACATCCTTGGAGCTCCAGATGTGCAATCTAACCTTCAGAACCCCAGAATCAAGGGGTCCCCTCTCATAATCAACAGACTCCATTTCTGTTTTATGCTCAGTTATGTCTGACCTTATTCACTTTCAGCCAATGCCCCAGAGTTTAGAAGACACATTACACCCACAAGTTGCCATCTTACCTTTTGTCATTTATAGCTTATTAACATGGCTTATCTTGTTGCTTCGACTTGGAGCACCTGCTATCTGTGGTTTATAGAAACTGGGATTTAAAACTTACAATAACTGCAGATAGTTGGAATCGGTAAACTGAAAATGGCAACTACATCGGATTCAAAACCACAGGACGTTGTGAGTGTTCATTCGTGGAGGTGAAGGGTGCTTTGTTTTTTGCTTAGCTCACATACATTGTTTTTCATACTAACCCACCTAATCTTACCTCAACACAATGGAAAACCAGTAGATAATTATCCCAAAGCTGTCTTGGGACAACTCGCTGCTGCTGGGTCGCCATTACTGGCTCACCTGGGGCAACTCACTGCAGGACAAATCATTGCAGGACAATGCCAAAGGTGAATGGAACCTCCTTCCCCTTCTCCATCTTCCCTCCCTCCTAGATCTGGTTCCTCCCCATCAATACCTATTGAATTCTGTGGCAAAAATTCCTGTGCATGGAAATGTGTGTGACTGTCTCCCAAGTTATCTTTTTTTCTGGACAGGGAAAAGTTCCTCTTCCCCTTCCTTCTTTTTTCCCTCCCTGATTTTTTCCCCTAGTCTGAACTGCGGAGGAAGAAGAGGAGGAAGAGGAGGTTCCACTTGCCTCTAGCAGTCTCCCATTACATTAAATATGTAACTAATAAAAGAAATTATGCCATAGCGAGTTTCCCTGTATTGAGGTGGTCCAGATGAGGCAACAAGATGAGCCGATGATGGTGAGTTGTCCTAGACCCACTTTCAGGGTATGATAAAAAAAATCAAGATGGCAGCCATGATGCTGTGGTTGATGCTTTGCCCATTTTTAAAGGCCACAATGTTGCCATCTTGATATTTTGACCACTCCAAAATGGACACTCCAAAATATTTGGATGTTTCCCAGGCTTCATGTCTTTCACATGCTTCTAGGGCCAAAATCTACTTTTATCCCTCTCCCCTTACAGCCTTGTTATTTGTTGGTGTTGTGTACCCTCAAAGAATTGTTTACAATATAACTTCTAATCAAACCCCCTTGAAGTTCAAAATCAGGCTGTGTACATGATATGGTGCCAGCTCTTTCACTAATCTTTTCAATGCATATCTGGTATTGGGGTCAACTATTATAGGAATTGAACAACTGAACAATTCCAAGAGCGTATTGCCAAAATCCAGTGGCAAACCAACAAATTTTTATGTGTCTTTATTCGCATGGACTAAAATAAGTGTATCCTTAAAAAAAACCTTGAAAACCTCAAGCCCACCCTCCTGAAAATTTTCTTTTTCATGAGCTAAATTTAAACACCAGCCTCCCCAGTTAATGTCATTGTAATACATATATCCCATGCATCCCTAACTCATAAAAAAGACAAAAACATGCTGCCTGGTCACACAAGAAGGTATCAACTATTATTTTAGTGCGGCTACACCCAGTCTTGGATCTCTTGTACATAACATAATGTATGCCATCTAGTGGCTGCAAAGGAAAATAATAGCAAATGAAGCTTTACCATGTTCATTACAAAATTATTCAGGAATAATTTATGACCCTATTATAATGTTGTGCCATGTAATGTGATGGAAGGAGATGGAGCTTTTTTTCATCTGCATCTATGGTCTAAGAAGGACAAAGTTGTCTCAATTTTCAGAAAGTCAACAAGAAGAAGGTGGCAAGAGAACTAATTAACATTTGATTAACAGGATCGGAATTGCTATCACCTTGAACCTCAATTACCCATGAGCAAAATGTATGCATGTCAAATGAGATGGGGTTGTGGAGACCTTCACCCAGGTTGGTACACACAGGGAGCAATTAAATGTAAGTGGTAGCTATTTTTCTACTCTGATTTAACCACATTAAGCCTTCTAAACTGATTCATAAAAGTGACAACATTTCTGTTATTACAGGACCAGCCTGCACAAATGAACTTTTGGCTATTGTGACACCTATTTGCATGAATTATCCAGTAGTTATTAGGACTGCTGTGCATTTTCTATTGCCTGAACTCAACGCTGAAGTCTACCACCTTTAAGGGGTAGCCCTGTCTAATGTGGGGTTGGGGGATTAGGTAAATAAAATGGATAAGCTTTTCTGAGGTTAAGGACACCAATTTTGCTTCTTTTTCTTTAAAAATGTTCCTCTTAAAGAGCCCTAGAGGTTCTAAAAGTGAGCTCTGCCTGTGCTAGAAGTAAGCAAATAAGTGTAGCTAAATCCACACTACTTATTCCAGAATTCCTATGCATTTTCCTAAGGAGGCTACATACTATATAAATAAAAAACAACCAGATATTTGTGACTCAGAAAAGCTCTCCAAACCCCCAGCATTCCTATAGATTAGCCACACTGGCTGGGCAATTGGGAGCTGTAGTCCAGCTATCCTTTGGTATTTCTTATCCAATTGGAATTTGACAGTTCTATGTTGAGACAGCAGGGAAGAACAAATGAGATGACACACTGAGCTTGTTTGTTGCTTGAGCAAACCTGGAATCTCTTTACAAATCAGCTCCTATTCCCTGTTTTAGTCATTCATAGGAAATTCCAACCACTCCCAGAGAAGCTTCTCAATACATTTTAGAGGGTCATCTAGGCAAGTTAGAAAGGTAAGCACTCAAATTTTGATTGATCCTTTTCATTTTGACAAACTTCTTTATTGTCAATAAAGAAATATGAAGTTTATGTTTGTGTTCTAAATGTAAAATAAGAAAACAGTGCCCCAAATTATCAGGGTTCTGAGTGAAGGGAGGGGATTTAGATTTAAAAAAAATTAAAACAAAAAAAATAATAATGTAATTCTTTTCTATTTAGAAGTAATTTTTTACAAGCTCTGCAGGGCTGACTCATAAATAAATGTATTGCGGATTGTTAACTTAGGTAACAAAGAAGTGGGAGACAATATAAGTGTGTAGGAGTTTGAGTAGCCTGTAAAGTCCTAGTAAACATTATAGTCACTTAATAGACTAAATATATATATATATACAGGATCTCTAAACTAAAAAATATCATGCATTTATAATCTTAAAATAGTGAGTCGGAGGGGACATTAAAATATCGTTTTTTTTGCAAGTGCACACATTTATTTCTTATAACACATTGTCCCCATTTAAATGCCTTCAATGAAATAGAATCAGCCAGATGTTTAAACTGGATTTGGCAATTTATGGACGCGGAACAGACAGATGTTTTTGATGGTGTTACAGGTATTGTCACAGGATGTAAGCTGTTCGAGGTAAGGGTACCTTGGGCAGTTGACTGCTGCTGATTTTGTCAATGCAAGTGGTGCTCCAGTTGGTGCCTATTATTATTGGTACTTCCTATGCTCTCTTTTTGCCACAGCCATTCTATTTTTATCTGCATGCCTTTTATTTTGTCATTTTTACCCAGTTCTTTCTCTTCTATTCCGCTGTCTTCAAGTCTAAGTCAAAAATTCCAAACATCTTTGGAAAAACTCACAACAGACATGGAAGTTTTTTGGATGGAACACCAATAGGGTAACTGAATATCTTTCCTTACTTAGGGGTAACCTTTTCTGAGACTGGGTCATCAGGGTAGGAGCTCACTTAGCACAACGGCACGTATGAATTCTCTATTAAAATTAGTAAATCATTGTCATCTAGCCCTAGTTATCAAGATGTACAAAGCTAAAGTTACATTTGTACCTTTATAAGGGGATAAAGTATGGGGTTTAAAACATGTCCATCATGCCACTTGAGTACACTGGGCACAAATAACAGCTGCAGTTAAAACACATTGATAATTTTGTATATAGGAAATAAATAAATACATATATACATACATACATACATACATACATACATACATACATACATACATACATACATATGATAATTATTGCTGGGAAATTATTTATCTAGAAATTGTACCAGAGATTGAAAATATAGCACATATTTGAGTGCCAGTTGTATATATATCTTGAACAAAAATGGCTTGCTGAAACCCATATGTTAAAACAATATATTTTATGTCTGGTCAGGGCACAAATATAAGTTTTAAATTGTCCTTCTTTTTTAATTAAATAACATAATTGAGAACCACATATGTAGATCTGATTGGGCTAAACCTAAGACTGAAAAGCATATCCGAGTTTAATATTTTAAGATATTTGTCATGGATAGTTTTATTCAATTTTTTGTGATATGGCTTTATAGCTAAACATAAACTGTTGTTGCTATTGTAAAAAATGTGTAAGAATTAATGTAATATAATTGCATTTGTGTACGCTTCCCTCTTGGGGAAAATGGCCTTGATGATTAAAAAGTGGTAACCATTAAATTCGTGTCAATTTAACCAATAAGGCTTTTACTGCACTTCCATTTCTTGTCCAGTGATCAAATGTTAGAAGAATTTGAGAAGAATTTTCAATGGTGCTGTTGACAATGGCCTCAGGAGAAAATCAAGTTTATGCAGGTGAGCTTTTAAACTCATAATTTTAAGAAATGCACAGAATGGAACTGAACTGAATGGATCAGAACAACAGAACCAAATTATTAGCCAGGTGTGATTGGACACAAGGAATTGGTCTCCCCATTTGATTTAAATGGGAAAATCCAATGTTGAATCCATCATAGGTATGATATCACCTATTTAAAAATTTCAGCTACTGACTAAGAGTTGGAGAAAATACCTGGTTTTTCCTGACATTCTGTAGAAGGCAAGCTAGGGATATATGCCAAACTAAATTGATGGAAAAGAAATATAGTGTGAAATATAGTGTATACATTTCTTAGTCCAAACTAGAACCAAACATATTTCAAGAGCTAACTCTTGAAATGATAAAAATATCTTCTTTATTAGCATCCATCAAAATATAAATGAAAATAATCCATTGTCAATCACATTTAATCATTATGAAACAGTAAGGCCAAATTAACACTGATGTCCCCAAACACACAAATATGGGCAATTCACCATTAGTCTATTGATAAGAATTCTGGGAGAAATTTACCTGTGCAACAGAGGGGAGACACACCAGCAAAATAACCCATTTTTCACTAGTGCCCAACTTTACAAACAAGTCATCTCACTTGGTTATTTACAAACATCATCTAGTTACCAATAGAGCCTCGCAGAATATCAGTGCCACCTCTCTTTCCCTGCCATTGCGAATTTCATATTAAGGAACCCGTTTATACTCATCTAGCCAAGTCTTGTTAGATCCAACACCAGACTATGAAGGAGCAAGGTCCTATTTAGCAAGGTTAGCTAATAGGCTAGCAATTACAGACTCAGCAGGTCCTTTCAACAATCTTTCTGTCATTTCTTCTTCACTGCCTCATTCTTCTATCCAACCTTCTTGCTATATACTATTGTCTAACTCTGTCACTGTCTTTTAACTCCTCTAAAAGGCCTTCTTTTAGTTTTCACTTAGTTTCCTTCACTTAGTTTTCCAACTTCTAGCTTCATTCTTTTCTCTTTGTCCGTCTCTCCCCCTTTCAAGGTCCAGTCAATTTTTCCTTTTCCATTTCTCCTCCAATCATTCTTCCAGATGCTTCTATTTACCACTTTCCAAACTACATGTTCAATGATATAATGGCCATCATATTAACTGTAGTAGCTTTTTGTTTTTAGCTAAGCCTACCTAAAACCAAAGATCTGTATGTTTTTATCCCAGGTATTTTATGTGGGTGGATTAATCATGGTGATGGAAATGTTTTTGCCATGTTCAGTGGCACTCTTGTAATTGTTGGTTCATATTCCTGCACCTAGCTTGAGAATTCATGGCTGAGCCAAATTTAAAACATTACAAACTCAAAGCATTATTGTTACCGTAACCTTTGTATCCTTTTATCAAGAATTAAAATAACAAGATGTATAACAAGATGTTTGTTTTGTCCAAATTTAGAATTAGAGAATGATGACACACTGGAAGTCACAGAGATTTTAGTGGACAAACCAAACTGTGAACATCAGCTAGACCTACAAAATGTAATTGAACTTCCAAGGTAACCAAGATAAGACTTCTTAAAAAAATATTTTTTTCTTGCTATTGTTCAAGGTGTTAATCGTGGGCCATCACTGATAGAAGTAACTATACAAGAAGATAAACTATAACTATTCCCAGCCATGTAATGGAGAGGAGATTTCCAGCATGTAATTTAAGAAACAGTCTTGCCTACATTTATCACCCTAACAATACCTTCTTTTGGACAAGTAGCGATTAGAGAATGAAATGGAGGCAAAGTTTACTTTTCACAGTACAGGATTTGCTGTTACATATAGTTATATTAGGTGTATATCCATCTTTCAGTCTAGTATTGAAATTGTGGAGACAATATAATTAGTTTAGATATGATCACAATTTTTGTATCCCATTTTATTGGAACCCATAGAACCCCTGAAATCTGTGGTGGGATACACATTTTTTTACTACTGGTTCTGTGGGCGTGGCTTGGTGGGTATGCAATCGGCCAATCAGAGGTGGTATCTTCTGCAGTCAGCCAATCAGGGGTGGTATTTGCTGGTTCTCCAAACCAATCAAAATTATTGCTACCCGTTCTTCCGATGATTCAATCACCACCATAACAATTCAAATAAGTTTCAGATCTTCCTCCATAAGAGCTTTTATAATTTATTTGTCTGTAATTTTAGAACTAATTAGAATGTATCAATTAAAATTGGCCATAAAGTTGTGGGGCAAAGTGTCATTTGCTGTCCCTTTCAAATATTTATTTATTTATTTACTTTTATTTTATTTTATTTTATTTTATTTTTTATTAGATTTATACCCCGCCTCATTTCCCCGGTCAAGAGGAACTCAAGGCGGCTAACAACAATTAAAAATACAATGTAATTCAATATAAAAAGTCTAAGACCCACAATCAACACATTCATCCATTCATGGGGCGGGGGGGCACATCAATCCCAGGCCAACCAACAGAGTCAGGTCTTTACAGCTCTGTGGAATGCCAACAAGGTGGGGATGGTCCTGATCTCAGCAGGGAGCTGATTCCAGAGCATCAGTGCTGCCACAGAGAAGGCTTCAGCACAGGGGCCCGCCAGCTGACATTGTTTGGCTGACAGGACCCACAGCAAGCCAACTCTGTGGGATCTAACTGGGCCCTGGGAGGCATGAGATGGCAGAAGGTGGGTTTATAAGCATAATGGATCCCATCCATTGAAATGAAGAAAAGGAAGGATTTATTGTATTTATGTATTTATTCTCTAAGTAAGGAACAATGGATCCATTGTTCCTTGACAACTTGCAAATTTGGTTTCAATGTGCCAAAACAGTATTATCTAGCAACTTTTTAAAAAATCTCTGGAACTAATAATGATCTTATTCATCCTATGACATACTGTATATTTAGTTATTTATGAAACTTGTATGCTGCCTATTTCACCAAAGCAACTCTAAGTAGCTTATGACATTGAATAAAATGATCCATAAAACATTTAAAAAATAAATAAGGATATAAAATTGATATATACTAAATTTGTTTCCCACCTGTTTTTGGCTGGCACAATGCTGCTGGAGACCAGGGAGGCCGAAAACGGGCTGCATGGGCGTCTCATGGGGCCTCTGCATGGCCTGTTTTTTTGGCCAGCAGAGTGCTGCAGGAGGCATCCATCCTATCTACCCCTCCCCGCTACCCGCCCACCCAACCCGCTGGCCCACAGAGAACTACAGTGCTGATCCGGCCCTCAAAGAAATCCAGTTTGACATCCCTGTATTATATTAGTGGTCTTCCAGGTGAAATTAAAGGTGCTAGTAACAACTTATAAA
>JANHGC010000692.1:77149-88852 GCA_027560395.1 Boaedon fuliginosus | reverse complement strand
AGTTTTTCGCAAGGCCTTGAAGACCTGGCTTTGCCGGCAAGCGTGGCCCTAATTATTCATGCTCCCTTCCTTTCCCTTCCCTCAGGTGTGATTGTCTGAATGAATGTGTTTATCATTTTATTGTATAAGTTATTGTGATTTTATTGTTTTTTAGCCGCCTCGAGTTCCCCCGTTGGGGTGAAGAGAGGCGGGGTATAAATTTAATAAATAATAATAATATTGCTAGCCCTCTATAATCCAGAAAAGATTGTAGAATCAATTTCTGATCAACCTAGAATATATGCATGTTATATGCAAACAGAAAAAAATAACAATCAGGAGAAAGATACTACTGCTCTCTAAAAGTTATTTAAAAATAAACTTGATACTTGTTGATTTCCATTCCAAGAGGAGGGGAAATAAAACGAAATCATCTTTTGCTGCACAGCAGTAGCAAGTATTTTCTTGTGCTCTTTTTTTCAACTAAAATCAGCTACTTTTCTTTAAAATACTATTAGTGGGGGTTTGCTGAATATAACAATTTTGCCAGCATGTCCTTCCTTATTATATCCCTGAATGCAGACTGTTTACTCATGGATCAGCCTGAGAGATTCCAAACTCCACCAATTTTTTTCCCTATCATCATACGCTTTTCAAGGAACAGAAGCTGTATAGAGGGAGGTGGATGAATGTTAGTCTTAGCAAGAAAGAGAATTGAGTCATACCAACCAATTCAACAACAATCACTGCCATAGGAGTCCTTTAGAAAAATATGCATTATGGATGTACGATTCTCAGTGGTCTTGAAAGGGGGGTTGGGATGGAAGGAAGCAAGGAGAGAAGGGAAATAAGGCATGTAATTATTGCTATTGCATTTAGAATGATTACCTTTAATAGAGCAGCACGAACACATCTCATTTTAATAATCAAACAAAAGAGTTGACAATCATTCTTTTCAGACATATACATAAAAGAGAACAGCTGTGTATGCTCTGAAAATGGCTCAGATGAAATGCTATGGATGTTGTACATATGTGGCAAATCATGGATGTGACACTTTAAAACAAACACATCTGTTCATGACATAGCAGCTTTAACAATTCAAACTACAAAGTTGTAGAATGTTTACAAGAGCTAGCCAGAGTTCTATGCAGGCACTTTGATTTGGCACAGTTCCAGGGGAATATATAACATTTACTATCAATTTGCTCTGCATCTTAATTTTGACTGCCCCAAATTAGCTGCTTTTCCCCTGGAGCACAGCCATTAATCTCCACTAATAGAAAATGTACATTAAAGGACCGCCAAAGGGAAGGTTTAACCAGTAAACAGATAATGGCTGCATGTAAATGATTTTTTTTTTAAAGCATGCCTCAAATTTTCCAGTTTGTTCTGGAGAGGGAGGGAGGGAAAGAGAGAGAGAGAGACTGACATTCTGCAGCAGGAATTTCAATTGGTTACTCAAACAAATAGTAAGACATTTAAGCTCAGAGATTTTTAAAAAGTCACCTATTTCTTGTAAGCATCAACTTTAATAAATAAAATGTTGGAAAGAAGGAAAGCTGCAAGATTCAGTCTGAGTCTGTCATCAGGACCAGAGATTTTGTCTTCTGAACTTTCAGACTCATGCTGGAGCCCATCTTCAGGGAACTCTGAACAGCACCCAGACTGGATCCTGCAACATTATCCTGCTGGGACATCTATAATTTGCCTTCATTTGTGAGAAAGAAAACCACTTGCATCATACATAAGTACGGGTAGATTGAAAACAGTCCATTTTCTAATACAGTCTACTGACCTGTGGATTAAAATGTATGCAAGAATGTATGAAAAGGGATCTATCCAAAAGATCAAACTTGCCCAACCTGGCAAACTCCACTTATGATGGGGCTTCAGTTCACAGAATTCTGGGAAAACAGCGATTGAAGAGGCTAAGAAGGCACAGATGATTATAATCAAAAAGTTTAATTTAAATATTTTAAAGCAGATTTCAGAAGATACCCTACTTAGAATGTCAGTATTAGCTGATTAATTTCCCTGTATATAGCTTTGAATTTTGACTTCTTTCTTTCTTTATCATTCATTCATTAAATCTGTATAGCTGCTCATCTCACTCAATGACTCTGGGAGGCTTATAATTAAACAATTAAAATATGTATTTCAATTAAGACACAAACATTTTAAGACCAATAAAAACATCCCAAATAAATATACATAGCAGCCAAGATTGGCCAGTTAGCAATATAACTAGGAAATGGGATCCTTGACATATTCAGCACTCCAGGAATCACTCTGGGAACCTAGCCAGGTTTTTAGGGTCTTAAAAAAGGCTAATAGGGTTGGGACCATTCTGACCTCCCAAAAGAGAATATTCCATAGAGCAAGATTTACTGCAGAATCTAATCCCCGCCATCTGACAGAATCTGCAGCATGCCTACACTGCTAGATTGGATTGGATGGGTAGAAACTCTTGAAAAATGGTGAACCTTCAGATAAATTCCAAGCCATTTTAAATTTAAATACTTCCTGTGAACTAATTGCAATTTGCCAATGATAAAGATTCTTCCAGAATACAATCCTTTATGTATATTCCATAGTGCACTATTAACCATTTTGGGTTGTAGTTTCTTTGAAATACCTCATCATCTCCAGTGATCACTTTATGGAAGTTGTGCCTCTGTAGGTAGGCCTCTGTAGGCCTCTGTGGGTAGCAATAGGTAGTTTTCATAATTGCTTGGGTTGGGTTAAAACTAATTAACTTTATTATAGACCAAATATTATTTCAACAGGAAGTTCCCTCAAAATGTAATATACAAAAGCACAATTCAGAATTTTTAAATACATCTGCTTCGTTTGTTTGAAGCAAACAACCCTTCATTATATAACTTAGCAAACTATACAAATTAGTGTTTAATTGATTAAAGGCAAGATGAAAGTGTTTGGTTTTTTTTTTCCCAAGTCTGAATAGGATTTAATTCAGTAGTTGCATTCCTCTTTCCACTTTTTCATTCCCTCTTTAGTTTCATATTTTTTCCTTAAATAGTTTTCTTAGTTATTAGTTAAATATTGATGGGAGTAAAGTGCATTGTATAAGTTATTTAATGCTAAATAAATTAGTTTGTTAAAGATAGTATATTTGAGTTGGAGAGCTTGCCTGAGGTAATTTCCCTGGATTAAAATGCAAGGACAACAAAAACCAACCTTACCTGTTCTTTGGAATGCTCTTAAAATGATGTACTCGGAGTTTCATTCTGCATACTGCCTGCATATGATCAAGGAAATGGGGGGGGGCAGCTGTTATCCCAGTCCTGTCAGGGATTTTATTTCCCCTTCAAAAATCCCTTTGTTAAGTGTTTCAATCCATTTTTGCCAGCTGCCTGTCAAATCTCTGCTATGGCTCACTTTAGGTCTTTTTAACACTGGGAAATCCTAGTGTCAGAAGGCGTGATGAGACAGCAAGAGCAATGTCAAATCTCTGCAGAAGAATCCTAAATCTTCCCATTTCAGAGGAGGGAATCAGAACAGTCCAACGACTGAGAAACTGGCACAGAAACCAGACTTCTAATCTTTTGAAAAAAAATAAATACAGTGAAAAGGTGGTTCTGCTTTCAATTTTTTTTTAACTCAGGTCTTGGATGTGAGTTATGATTTCGAGAAAACGTGGCATAAATCCACAAAGTTTATCATATTTTAATGTTTTGTTTAAAAAAAAATAAATATATTTATGGGTTGGGGGGTTTTTTGACAGAAAGGAAAGAAAGATGCTTTTGGAAGGAACAGCTAGTGAAGATTTTGTGAAAGGATTTCCTAACCAGAAAAAAGAGATTGAAAAGTGCTTCAGTTGCCTTCAGGAAGTGGCGAATCACATTGACAGGATCCACAAGGGCTGCACCACTGCCAGCCTTGTTTCCTGTTCCACAAGTGCCACTTCTGGCATCTTCACCATTCTGGGGTTGACCTTGGCTCCTATCACAGCAGGTGGGAGTTTAATCCTAACAGCCACTGGGATTGGCTTGGGAGCAGGAGCCACAGCAATCGGCCTTTCTGCAGCTTTATATGAGAATATTATCAATTCAAAAGAAAGGAAGAGAGCTGACGATCTCATGAATGAATGTGAAAAGAGTCTAAGAAAGTCAGCCCAGCCTCTTACAATATGTTCCAGCACTGAGGTGACTCCAAATAATGGAGTGATGGGGAAGAATGTCAGACACCTTGTCTCTAATATTTCTGGTCAGGTTCCTGACATGGAAATGATTGCAAAGAAGATTAAAACAAATGTAAAGGTATGGAAGACTGCTCAAACACATCTGAAGACTTTAGCAAAGCAAGCAGCTAATGCAGGAAGGAGCTCCTGGAGTAGGTTTAAGAGCTCAAAAAATATTTAAAAAGCTTTCAGTGGACCTACCCTTGCAATGACCAAAGGAGCTAGGGTGTTAAATGCTGTATCAGCTGGAGTGTTTCTCTTGGTTGATGTCTATGGCCTTGTCCAGGATGCAAAACATTTGATGAAGGGAGGCAAAGCAGAACTGGCTTCAGAGATAAGAAAAAAGGCAAGCTTACTTGAAGAGGAACTGCAGAATCTCAGCAAGCTCTACAATGAACTGAAAGATTTGGAATAAACTTAAGGAAAGAGCCAAGAACCACTTCATATATATACCAAATACAGCATTTACTTAGTCTACAGTACTTTTGGGGGGTGACAATCATGAGGACTACATTTTGGTTTTGCTGATAATAATCTAAAGGACACTTCAAACTTTTATTTAGCAGGTAGTATATGACCTACATACAGATGTAGCCATACAGATGTAGGTTAATATTTTATTGTTTTCATTTCCTGATTAGGCTTGCTTTGTCCCATAAAATCACATCAAATTCCATGATCCCATAACAAAAAAATTCTTTGTGAAAATCAATATCCATTTCCATACATATATTTCATCATATTGCATCTAGACCAAAATATATTTTAGAAGGGATTCCACTGTTATGTCCTATTAGATATTTTACACAAATATGTAAACTATTGAAAATATTTGTGTAGAAAGCTATGAGCCAGTTTTCTTCTCTGTCTCTCTCTTTTTGGGGAACGGCCAAATGGAGATCCTATAATGGTGATGATTTTAATTTATCATATTTTTAACTTTATTATTCAACCTTTTTTTAACATATATTTGAATTGCTTATTTTTGGACTATAATTGCTTTGGTTTCGGAAAGTAATTGTGTAACTCCTCTGAAATCTTTGCAAGTTTCTGGTCCAATTTAGGATAAACAGGGATTGTCTTTTCATGCTTTGAATACTTCCAGACCCATTTGGTAATTAATAGGTAAGTGATTAAGTTCTGAACGAAAGTAACGTGAGAAATTGAAAAGTGTTCCCCAAGGTTGGAGGGGGGTCATTAGATCTGAGTTCATCATATGGACAACCATTTCTCTGAAATGGTATAGGGTTCCCTGCCTGAGGAGGGGGTTGGACTAAAAGGCCCCTTCCAACTCTCTTATTCTGTATTCTGTGTGTATATTTGTGTTGTAAATCATCTGGGACTTGGATTATTGAAAAGCAGCTTTGCACTAAATGCACCAGCCTGCTTCCTGTTCTCTGTTAGTGGCTTTTCTTCAGAAACTCCTAAATGCAGTGGTTAGGTATAGCTAAGGACTTCTTTCCCATTCGCTATGATGGGTCTAGAGTCTAGACAATATATGACAATACAACTTAATCACCTCCCCAAAGACTTCATGTTGTAATCAGTAGCTCATGTGAATATATTTAATACCATAATTATTTGCTTCATGAGTGATGGATGGAAAGTCATGGCAAAATGACCAGGAAGATATTCCTCCCAGGTCAGGGGATATTTTATCAAAAGTGGTCATGGAATTTTTGGGAGGAATGAAACCAAAACCCAAATCATAAGAAGTGAGATCAAAAACCAAAGTGCTTATTTGGAGGGATAAATTATGGCATATTAGGACACAAAGATATCATTCCAGAAATCAGAAGAAATTTTATCTCAATGTGTTCCATTTAAAAGCGGAGTAACACAGTATTCTCTAGAACGGTATTAACTGAAAATTGCTGGCCAGAATCCAACATTGTTTTGTCAGATAGTATTAAGAAAAAAAAGGGGGGGGGAAGGTTGATTAATTCAGTTTTCTTTGTTCCACTCAGTTGGATAGATTTCTGTCTTGTTCTATGCTCTTTTCTTTCACTCTTCTTGCTTTATCATTCTTTTCTGCTGATTTGAAGACATGAATACATCTGCAAATGAGGAGCATGGGTCAAATTTATTTTACAAACTATGTAACTAACAAATTGTATCTCTTTATTTACCTTAGTGATAAGGTAATTCTGGATAGCTGTATCTAGCTTGTGCTGGAATTAAGAAGTCTATTAAAGGGGCAATTATATGGACCAGTGCATCAATAAACTATACAACTGTTGAAAATTGCGTGTTGCTTCTTGAGATTGGAGTGCTACTGGGGACAAAGGTCCTAAATTGCTTAAAGTTAGCTAGTCCTTACTGTTTTGCCCCACCCCCAGCTATTGAAACTCACTTTTCCCAAGGTCCTGTTGCTCAGTGTTGTTATGTGGTTTCTAAACCACTAAGCTATGATCTTTTATCTAAGTCTGTGTTTTTCTTATTTATCAGTTAAGCTGGATTCATTTGCATGGGAGATAGCCCCATTCAAATCAACGTGTCAGCAAGATATTGGTTTTAATTATGAATCATATTGGTTTGATTTTTTCAAATCATTTTCATTTCTTGTTATTAGTTGATATTGTTTCTATTTCTGCAAAAGCTAAACTTTCCTTTCATCATTGTCATTCTTTTACTGCTTTGCAATACAATCTTCCTGGGTGACAGTTGCTGTTCAAAGGCTGTTCTGCTGGAAATGCAGAATGTAAAATGAGTAAATATGTTCAGTTGTAACAAGTAGAAATAGTTGAATGAATTACTTTCTGTTCTGAATAATTCAAAAGTCTTCAAACCTGTGAAGTTGGGCTTTTTAAAAAGGTGCTGATATTACCATCTTAAAAAATAATTCTGAAAGTAAGAAAATTGCCTTATTTTGAAGATTTGCCAGCAATCAACTGTCTTTGGACTTAAAGTTCTGATACGAAGCTTGATAGAAATCTTAACAATTGAGAAATGTTTTAAAAAAGAACTTTTGGAGTCATCCCATAACATTTTGCTAATCAATGAGCGTCACCAACAACATGACTCCCCAGAAATCCTTCTCACTGTCAAATAAAAAAATTACCCACAAACCTTGTCAGTTCCAAGGTTTTATGTAAGACTATCATCAATTTTGTGGGTCAGAATCAATGATATTTCACTAGAATATCATATAAAACCTTGGTGCAATGTATGTGAGATTTAAACCATTGGGACAGGTTACTGGCCAACAAAAGTTGCTAGCTTCTCACTTTGCTCTATTGTGCAAATAGATCTTTTGGACAATGATTTTATAACATTGGATTAATAGCTTCTGATGAACAATTTATTTCCTCCAGAAAGCAACTTATTTCCAGGGTTCCCCACGCCCCCCAGCATGAAGACCATATGTGAACAGGAAGGATGTGTCTGTGTTCCCAGACAAGTTGGCATTGCGGAAGCTAGTAAAGCAAGCAGAGCACAGAAAGGCAGGCCCAATAAAATGTCAATGTCTATTTTTTGCACTGGAACTTTTGGACAGTTTGCTCTCATCAAACCAACACAAAGCAAACAGATGTGAAATTTGCCTTGAGATGATGATGAAATGGGAGGTGGTTTGTGCAAAAGGCCAGCTCATTAAATTAGTTTTCCCAAGAAGGAAGGATCCAGAAATGGGCACTTTTAGAAAATAGAGAGAGTGTAGAAGGTCATCTCTAAGATCTTAGTGCTTTTGAAAAATATGGACCAGGTTATTGTAGAAAACATTTTCTGTCTTGTACCTACCAAGGGGTCTGTATATCTCAAAGAATAGAATCATTTATATGCAACAGATTTACTTTAAAAAAATAGAGGACTAAAATTATTCATTTCTTCTCAGAAAATAGAGGCTCCTTGCTGTTCTTCATTGGAGAATCTCCTGGGGGAGAAATAGGGCCACATTATGTGATTAATCTGATTGAATCTTCAAATGGATTTAGCCTAATAACAGCTAAATCAGCTCAATTTTCTAGACTTTACTGATGTAATCATTATATTTTCATAGTCCCATTGGTCTAATGAAGAAATTTTCTATATAATCACACAGAGGAAGCAAGAGATACACACCACAACAAAACAAAACTTGGAATTTGTACCTGCTCAGTAAAGATAATTCTTCCATGTACATGACCGAAGTACATTAGTCTTAATCTAATCTATCTACTCAAATTAACATAAAAACCGATTGCTAATGGAAAGCCATAGCCATGTATACAGGCTATGGCTTTTAGGTACACTGTCTTGTGTCCTTTGCTCCCATTCAGTAGGAACCATTAACATGGATAAGAGATGGAGAAAAAGAGAGGATGACAGTTACATCTGCTCATGAGAATTCAATATAATGCTTCCTATTTTAACCACTCCTTGTTAATGACCAGGGAAGTGAATGAAGGTAGAGAAGATACACAACTAGGAATTGTATATCTAGGCCTATTTTTAAATATATGTATGCTTTGGAAAAAGAGATACTATTATGGGCACTTGCAAAATGGGGATGAGGAACATTGTTTCTTTTGAAATTCCAAAATTTAATTTAAAAAAGAGTAATCCCCAGCCCTTCTAGAAGTTGAAATGTGAAGCAAAACTATACTCTGTTTACCTGAAATGTTTTACATTAAAAAAAAATTAATACAGGAGATTCACCTGAGATTTGCCCAGAACACAATAATAAACATAGATTAGTTCTTTATTAACACATATTATATAATATATACTGGATGAAAGGCACTTTTTTTTTCTTTGTGAGGGATTGAAATACATTTAGGACTATCTTTTTAATTAACTATTGCCCCTTTTGTTAAAAAAAAAATTTCCCTCACTTTACAATGTTTTCAAACAATGTATTTTCTGGGGATCCAAACCCAATAGCAGTATTCTTCTGCACCTGGTGATCTAGCGATCACAAGGGGGCAGTAGGGTGTTGACTGAAAATAAAGAATTTATTCTGATGTCTATCATTCGGCTATCTTCCTTCTCTTTGTTTGAGAGACTGGAAATCTGAAGTCACATACTTCTGCCTTTTCCTAGGCACAAACACAGAGAGCATGTTCTCCTTGACTCTAAAATGTAGTTAGCTAGGTGATAGCCTTTGTCTATGTGTTTACAGTATATCTGTAAATAATTCTCCTTTCTGTTATAATTCTCAAACCTCCATCTCTAATCACTGTTTAGTCAGATGCCTGCAGTCAAGAATATTCCTATACAGAGAATGTTTTAACCTCCACATAAGCAACAGTTCTAGCAGCAACTGATAGTGCAGGTTTAGGGATGGTGTGGAGTGGTAGTAGTGCACAATAACAAAAGAAGCATTGTGGCATCACAATGTAAACCTCTATCCCTCTTGCACGTGTCATGTTATGCACACATATGAAAAGGATGAAGCTTGTAATGCAATATGGCATTTGTCATTTTGACAAAAGCAGCAGCAAGCTCCTGTGGAAGCCTATGATTGAGAGACAGGCATATCATTTGGATCTGCATGTCACAATGAACCACAGATTAGCTAACTACTGTTTAATAGATATCTTCTGTGAAACCAGTCTGTGTGGTTCATTCATGGCTCAGAGGGTTGTTGAAACTCAGAAAATCCAATTGGATAACACAGTGTAAACTTGTTTGAACAGCAGGCTTTTAATATTTTTTTTTTATTATTTTTTTATTTTTATTTTTTATTTTATTTTTATTCGATTTATACCCCGCCTCATTTCCCCGGTCAAGAAGAACTCGAGGCAGCTAACAACAATTAAAAAACAATATATTACAATTTAAAATAAAAAAATCCATCCATTCACACAACATTCAACAGCCTTCAAAAGAGGGAGGGGGCATGTCAATTCCAGGCCCTCCGACATAGCCATAATAATAACGGGCGTATTTAAAAAGGTACTCAAACAAATAGTCTATTATGCCTTAACATTATAGCTTGATTTTCACAACATGCTGAATCACAGGTACTGTTTTAGAGTAGCCTACTATACTGTTCAAATAAAAAAAAAATAAGATTAAAGCATAATCTACCTATGGAACTCATTGCCTCTTGATGCAGAAATATTATTAAGTGCACAGATCAACCTAATATATGTCAGCCCAACTCTTAATTCCTGATGTTTCTTCTGAAGTCGTCATTTAGAGCTTAGCTTTAAAAGGATAGTTTAAGTGCCCAGATGTGAGTCTATCTAAGCATCTCCAGCCACATTCTGGCATTCTGCCTTGTCTGTATCTTTTCCTGGAGAAATATTTGTCAGTCTAATGATGTGACTGACTTGTCAGGCTGCATTTACAAGCAGGCAGCATGGAGCAAATGCAAAGAAAGGAAAAATTGGGGTAATAACTGTCCGCTGCTTGACCTTCTTTAAGTAGCCGTGAGCACAGGCTCTCTGACAAGACTCAGGAACTGCAAAGAAAACGGGGAGAAAGAACCACGCAGCCATAGCTCACCAGAACTGATAATTCAATAAATGTATGGTGCATTTAGTTCAAGTTGGTTTGTTCAGGCGATTTTCTTTTTAAACAATCCCATGGATAAATTAGATAAATGGAGCACAATAATTTTATAGCAGCATTTTAAAAATTTAATAATCATACTTCGATTACCACCTCGAGTTCCCCTTTTGGGTGAAGAGAGGCAGGGTATAAATCTAATAAATTATTATTATTATTATTACTTAAAATCCAAAAGTAAGCGAGATCCATTCTGTCGTGTCTTGAGCCTCTTTTTATTGGTAAAGCATTTCAGAAATCTCTGGAACAAAGCATCTCTTTAGCTGATCAGCACAAAGGAGTTGACAATTTTATCATTCTTCCATAAGTGTTGGGATTGCAAATCCCAAAATTTGCAACCGGGTTGGTACATGCAGGCCTGACACATCTGGAGAACACCATGTTAGAGGACATTAGTTTTCTAATGGGTAACAATTAAAATAAGACCACTGTTTACAACTCTGGATGTTGCTAAAGTGTGTATGCCAGCCAGAGTCAGTCTGTATGATGGGTGGCTAGATAAATATGATTTGATAATTAATGCATTGTGGGTGGGTATAATCAGAGAATTTCCTGTTAATATTAGAATTCAGAGAAATTGCCCAAGTAAAACTGAATGGTCATTTGCTCCCAAGTCTGAAAGAAAACCACCTAGCAACCGCAGCTTTATATGGAGATTTGCGTTTCCCCGTAGAACCGCTCTTGCCCCCATTACTGCTCTGAAAGGCTTCTCATATTCATCAGTCAGGACAACAAATGGGTTCTTTCACGAAAGCTGCTTGGCCTTAGCATAACTTTACAAATGTTCCCTTGCCTTGCCCTAACGATGGGTAAAGGGAAGCTAAGCTATACAGCACAAACAGGCAGCTGCTATCTGGTACTTAAAGAACAATTCCCCCCATTGAAAGTGACTGTTGTGAAAATAGCTGAATTGTATCAGCTACCCTTTAAAGCAGGGGAGTCAAACTCTATTTCACTGAATTTCGCCGCATCCGGGTTGTGTTTGATGGGGGGCGTGGCCCGGGGGCGTGGCCAGCTCATCTCACGCA
>JANHGC010000692.1:17848-38526 GCA_027560395.1 Boaedon fuliginosus | reverse complement strand
ACTTACTGATTAAAGGAATGTAAGTGTTAATACCCCCCCTTCCTGACAGGGGCACTGCGGCCTCATTGCCCAGCGAGACATCTGCTTGAAAACTGGATGCTAATTTAATTTTAAAAAGAATAAAAAATGTAAAAAGGTTATAAAGAAACAGCAGATTGAGAACATAAACAATCACCACTGCAGTCAAATGGCAGAAACAGAAGTATCAGCATTAATTTCTACCTGCATATAATTCAGGTCCATATACAGCTCCAACTACAGGACTCAATTTCCAACCTGAAAAAAATAAAGACAGATGTGAGCAGCTAGACCTTCCGTCACTGAGGTAGCAAACAAATAAGTATATGAGTACAGATATAGTCTATCTTCTAGTAACTATCTTCTATCTTCTAGTAATTATTACCTCACTTCCATACAGATTGTTCCTAGGCATAAAAACAGGCTATATTTTCCAGATTTCTTGTGTTCTGGACATAAATGGAGGAGAAAATACAAATCACTATTGTTTTCTGACAAATCCTTTCCACAGTCTGAAAATTAAGCTTACACTGGCATTGTGTTTTTTTTATTTTTATTTTTAAAGGCTGTGGTAAAGATCAAATGAAAAATCTGAAGTCACATAGGAATGACTGTTATTTATAAAATTAAAACTTCAGATCTTTGAACTGATCTCTGAACATCAATTAAGGAAACATTCTATAATACTAAGGATACTGGTGAGCATTTGAATGGAATCAGAGGAATGTCTTAGAAATATCATACATCAACCCAAATGGGAAACGACCACAACCAATGAACATATTATAAACTTTATGGTGTGTGATTTACATTCTATGTTATTTCCAAAAACAATGAAAAGAAAATCATAAATAGTATGAGAATGGTTAAAAATAGTAAAAGTGCAGGTGTGAAACTAGACAAATGTTAAAATGGAGATGTGGTTTATTTATGAGGTGGTTGTGTAAGTTTTAATATATTGGTGAAGATCACATCTGCCTGACAATTAGACCAATGTGGTTTACTGCTCCCCTATACAAATGAAGAGTGAATAACAAAAATTACAAGAAAATTAGTTTGTTAAATGTGTCTTAGAATGGAAAACTGCTTGGCAGAATTCTCACTGAAAGGGAACTAGAGCTGACAAGGGACAAGTAGTGTGACTTTATGCGTGTGCACTAAATTTTTGTTCTTCAAAAGGTCATTTAGAAATATATGAATGTGAAAAATTTATTACATAATTAGTGATTTAGAGAAAGCATGTGACAAAGTGAATAGACTTAAATTATGGAACATTTTGTGTAATGAATTAGATGATTGGTTGGTTAATGCAGTTAAGAGTGATACGTAATATAAAACTAGCATGCCTGAAAATAAATGAATTGCTTAGCAAATGGTTCATCATCAAATAGAGTATAACCATCTCCTTGGTTGTTTAAGGTTTTCATGGACAACTTACACTTATGATATTGGGTTGATTGGGGATATGAATGTGTGCAGTATGCAGATAATGCCATGTTGTTAGTCAAGAGCTGAAAGGATTTGCAATAAATGTTA
This sequence comes from Boaedon fuliginosus, assembly GCA_027560395.1. Lineage (NCBI taxonomy): Eukaryota > Metazoa > Chordata > Lepidosauria > Squamata > Lamprophiidae > Boaedon > Boaedon fuliginosus. The sequence goes on along the minus strand of JANHGC010000692.1, from coordinate 36,972 downwards.
GATCAAATGTATGAGGCAGAGAACTGTACAGATTTGAAATTTCTGAAAAATTAACAAAGGAACTCTGATGAGGAAAATGAATGAGTAATTACAAAAAATATACCGAGTAGACGAATGAATGATCATTGGAAGAATATTTTGTAAAGATGTGGAAACGGTTGGAGAAATTTTAAGATGTACAAATGTTGACAGACAGATGGTAGAAAGCACATGGTCTGCTGAAAGGAATGAAATTTGTAAAAGTATGTGAAAATGGCTGTGCGTGGGAGTAATCTTCTGCACATTTGTTATTTAGAAATGAGAGTTGAGTATATGAGAAACAAATTAAATTGAATACAATGGGAAAGGTTTACTTAGAAAATATGTGCAATAAACTCTCTAGTGAAGCAGTCAGTCAAGAATTAACAAGTAATGAATTAATGTGGAATGAGTAAAAAAGTGAACAGATAGTGCAAAAAAAAAAGAACTTTGAGGTAATTTGACCTTAGAGAGAGAATGAATAAGGACTGAATCATAAAACACATATATGACAGAAGAATTCATTTGTTGAGAGGAAGTGGAAACTGAAGAAAAACATGGTTAGAAGTTGTCAAAAAAACCTCTCCAAAAAGGTCATGGTGAGAAATGAAAGAAACAGAGGCATTACATGAATTGTTGAGTGGACATGATGGAAGCAAGAATAGTTTGCAAATATAGAAAGATATGGAGGAATACGATGAATGGTGTTTGTATAATGTAGAATCAATTAATTTCCTTTTACAATTATCTTCCAGCATGTATTTATTTTGCCTCTTCACTTTTTCTGTATTTTATATGATGTTGCTACCCTAAAGGAAAATAGCATGACAGGTGTGTCTACATATAGTCACTATGTATCCATTGGAGACATCTGTGTTGGTCACTTCTTACCAATTCATTAGTTAGTTGCAAAACCAAATATTTAAAGTGATTTCCTAAAGCCGTAGTATTTCACCCATATTTGCGGACTCAAATAAGTGCCCTCTTTCTCAAAATATTTCCAAGAACTCCTTTCTACCATTTGACAATCTGTTATTCTATAAAGAAATAAGTTTCGCAAATTATTCTGAAGTACCAAGGGGAAAATTTATTTCTTATGCCTAAAAGGGTTCCTCCATTCCTACTTTAGCCTTGTCACTTTGTCTTACCATTTGCATATGGTGTGACCATCTTCTTATTAGTCATTACTCGTGCAGTGGCATTATTAACCTAAAAATTAAAAGGGAAAGGGGAAGAGAGGGAAGGAAGCACAGCACTTTAGAGAAAATGATAGAAACCTTTCATAATTTTTTTAGACCAAATGTTTTTTAAAAAATCAGCACAATGAAATTTACTTTTACAGATTGTCTTTATCTTTATATATTATAATTATAAACATAACTAATTTTTTGAATTTTAATTATGCATCAAAGAAAAGGCTAAAAAGAGCAGATTTTCTCAGGCGTCCCTGCCAGCTCTGACCTCACTATTGGATGCTCACTGGTTCAGGGGCAAAAACTCTTCCACTGCCATTTTTGTGTGTGTCCAGTTTGACTGGCATGAAACAGAAACAAAAATAACCTTGTCTGATCCATTAGTAGCCTTTCACTGAACTGCAGAGATCTACTAATATTACAGCAAAAAACAAAAAAACCCTGCTGCAATTTGGGGAGAACTATTCCCAGGTGCCTGGGATTAAGCTGCTTTTCTTCTAAGGGAGTTTGCATTCCAGAACAGCACTGCTTGGCCTGTATCTCAATTTTGGAGTACTGTATCTTGAGAGGCCATCAACCCTAATCTTCCCTAGTTGCTGCCTTGTCAGGAGAAAAACGAATACTATTAGAAATATATGAAGTGTCTCCTGACTTTTTTTTCCTTTTAGTCTCTTTCACTGTCCCTTCTGAGCTGTTCATTGCTCAAGCTTTCTAAGCACGGCTGCAAAGGAACACTGCAGCACAGATGATGCTAGTCAAACACTGGTGGGGTGGTTAAAGCCAAACAATGGCAACCTGTGTCAAACACTGGCACAGAATCTTGCAGAGAGTGAAGGTAGAAGTAGAATCAGTAACTTTTCAAGACCCTAGTCCTAATGGAAGAAAAAGCCTCATGCGAACTTTAAGATCAAGAAAAGGATGGTTCAAAGGCCCTCTGAACTTTAAAACAAAAGTGAGCTTTGGGCAGGGAAGAAGGGGGCCTGGAATCTCATTGCTCTATTTTTAGCCCTCCTGACAACCCCCACTCCCCATATAAACATTACACATTGAAAAAAAAAAGAATGGGAAACAACAACAATGAGACTGAAAGCATGCTGTTAAAACACACATAAAGAAAAAACAACAACAACAATTGATTAATGGGGATAGGAAGAGAGGTCTCACAGACAATCATTAAGATGGAGCAAGTGCCTGAAATCAACTGCTACAGCAGAATGCAATACAAGCACTTAAAGGAAAAAATGGGCAAAACCAATCAGAAATCACCAATCAGCAAAGACCAACAGCTGTATTTAACTAAGTAAAGGAAAATGGCAAGTGAGGAGAGGAGAACAATCAGAGGTCCAAAGAGAGGGAGTGCAGAAAAGAAGTGAAGGAGGGAAGAGATGGATAGGCAAAAATGAAAAAGTGTACGGGTGCATTAAAAAAACCAGCCAAAACTGGAGTTCGGTAACTCTGAGTAAGATGCACAAGGAAAATTACTGGAAAGTCAGTAATCAAACAGCTCAGACTTAAACAAAATGGTATGTACATCCAAAATCCAGGTGGCATTACTCAACAGCATTGAAAATAAAAGGAGTGGGGGTAGAGAAGGAAAAGGAAAAGGGGGTGGGAAGGGACAACAAGTCAAATCACATTTTGTAGTGTTAATGTGAAATGGCAGATGGATTTTTCTTTCTTATTTTTTTTTTGTTTTGCATAAAAGAAAAGAAAAGAAGTAAGCTTCTCCTCTAGCACTTTGATTTCACTTACCGCCAACTTGTACCATCGCCAGCATTGTGTATAGTTACCATGGAAAGAGTGAGTCAAGTGAAGGGCCCTAAACACTAAACCATTAAAAAGGGAAATAAAACAAAACAAAAAAACAAAAACAAAACAAAACAAAACAAAAAAGCAAAATATGCAGACATCTTACTCAAAACGGCGGCTTTAATTTTTTTTCTTATATTTAGTAATTTTTTTCCTTTAAAAAGAAAGAACAAAAAGGGGCCAGTTAGCCTTCTATATGAGGGAACAACAAATTCATCACTAAGAAGTTACCTCTTATCTAGGTAACAAGAAGCATCTTGTGCTTGTCACAGTCGAAATTCATTGGACTTAATTATGGAATGCATATTTCTTAATTTGAAATACATTTACATAGATATTTCAATGGCTCAAGTTCTTCCTGATTTCTCCATCCACCCCTTCCCAAAATATTAGTTTCACACTCATATGGAGGAGAACTGGCCTCTGAATCAAGGGCAGATATTGGCTGCCCACCCCTTCTTTCTTGTTAGATACCAAGTGACAAATGGGACTGTGCTCATTTTGTTAGTTTTTGATCTGGCTTGGAAATTGAAAGTCGGAGCCTCATTAACTGAAGCAAAGGAAAATCAAGATAGCAGAAGGGCAAAAAATTTGGAGTGTGTTGGAAACGAACTTAAGAGAAAGGAAAACAAAGACAAAGAAAAATAACAAAAATAACAAAAATATATAGATATATATATATATTGGGAGGTTATTTTATACACTTCAGTGCAGGGGACGGGAGTGAAAAACACAGGACACAAACACACACACACGCACTGGACAGAAATCCCAATGTGAAATCAGTGAGGCAAGACACAAAAAGGAAACCAAAGAAGAAATATAAAGAAGAAATTGAATTACTGAAGACATGCACCTCGATTTTACGGCCCTCTACCACGGTGCCGTGTAATTTCTCCCTGGCCCTGTCTGCATCAGCACTATTCTCGAAAGTTACGAACCCGAATCCCTGCATGCAGCGGGAGAAGGGGGAAAACATGCACATCGTTATATATTGAAATACTGATATCTAGATAAATAGAGAAAAAAATATCACAGTATGAAATTGACATCAGCACAACTTAGCAATACTCTCCTAGAGTCACATTTTTGGTTCATGCATGTTTCATGAAAGAATTTCAATTAAAAAAATAACTTTAATCAGATTGAAAATAATAAAACATAAAAGCAATTGAGGCCAGACCAAAAAAAGCATAGTTACTCGAGACACATTCTAAAAAGTAAAAACTAGCTCCAAGATTGATGGAGCAATGTATTAAAACCTGGAAAGAAATCTTGCCATAAATGACCATTGATATGTTCTCTTTTGCAGCATTCTCAATAACTTCCTTCCATATGACAAGGATAGGCACAGGAAGATGTTCTGAAGAAAATCTAGCAAAAGAAAGTGTGATATGTATGATAGTTCTAACTCATCTTATTATTTTTATGAATAGCATTAATATATGTATTTTCGACAATGAATAAATTTACGGGGGACAAAAAAGTGAATGTGTGTGTGTGTGTGTGTGTGTGTGTGTGTGTGTGTGTGTGTGTGTCAGAATTTTGACAATGTCCTGGGCATCTTTGCTTCCATTTCTTGTTAATTTCTTGGAGTAAAGGTTGTATAGGCCACATGCAAGACGTATAGGTCACATGCAGGCCACACCCACCCCAGCTCTGCAAATGGGAAAAACACTGAGAAACATCACATGATGGCAATGTGAGGCAGAGAGTTTGACACCTATGCTTTAAAATATGGGTTTTTTTTTGATGCAACAAATATGGGCCAGGCTGGTTATCTTAATCCCTATGATGCTTATCTCTATTAACAGTAGATATTAACACTACTGTACCATATATGGCTAGAAATAGGCACTCTGGCTAACTGGGGGGAAAAATCCTTAATTTATTTTCAACACAGGAAAGCATAGCTGTTTATACCTAATAAAATAAATACCTAATAAATGCTTGGCTTCTTCACTCAGAAACCACTAAATGAAGCACTGTTTTTCACAGGTTGTTGAAGTTCTAGAATTAGTACTTTAACAAGGTTGAACAAAACTTTCTAATGGAAGAGAACAAAATTAATTAAAGCACATCATAAAACGATACAGTCTAACGACTGAGTGTAAAGATGGAATGATTCCTTCTTTGTTCAGCTTCTTTTTGAAAGTTTAGGATTTAGTTAAAGGATGCAGATGGCTTCCAGGCAATAAATAACCTACTCCTATTTAACTTTAAAAATGCTGTAGATGTAATTGCCTCAGTCATAAAAATATATAGATTTACCTTAATAAATGCCAAGGTAAAATGCCACCAGTTATGGATCATAATCAGTTAATCTTAATCTTTGCCAAAATTATCACCAGAAATATTTATCTAATTGAGGTTCTAATCTATATAAGCCTTTTTTCCAAAGTACAAATATATTCAATTGGATTTATTAAGAGACTCACATAATTGTACTATAGTAGGATATTTAACCTATACTTATTTTCAAGAAACTGAAGTATGTATGCAGTAGCTGGATGAATATTTTCAGATAAAGGAAAAAGCATTAAGTAGTTAATGGTTTTTAAATTGATCCTGAAGGTATTGTAAGAAGAACATGTTCGGGCCCAATATTCACTATTACATATACTGAATTTTCAGTTGGATCTCCTACGGTAAACTATTTCTATTCTATATTGCTGTAGAATCAACGCTCAAGGAATAAAGAACTTACTCCTATTGGCCACTATAATACTTTCCCCCATTTTGTCCCTGAAATGCAGACTTTTACATTTATTGGAAGAGCAAGGTGAAAAATGCCACCTTCCACTATTGTAAATCTCCCTACTACATTAATTGGGTGAAAATTATGCTTATTAAGGAATTTTATAGATTTTTGCTATGTCATGGTTAGGAAAATGTGAATCTATTAGAACTGATTGACTCAATGCTCCAAGAATTTAGCAAGTACTGGCACATATTATCTGCAAAATGAAATAATTGCCTTAAAAGTTCCACCTTCCCAGGCCTACATAAGATTATGAACGGCAATTGCAAAGTGAGCTACATCTTTAACACCTCTATTTTTTTCAAGCACATTACAGTTTGCATCAGGTGTTACAAATCTGTGAATAACATGAAGATTTGTCTTAATGGACATGATTCCAGTGTTATCACTGCAGCCAAAAATCAAACATACAGTGCAAAAAACTTTTTGTGCAATTTGTTTCACAGAGTTGTTATGAAGGTATAGCTATTACATGAGTACACATTTTACTTAATATTATTTTACTACACTTCTAAACATTTTTACATCTTCATCCTGAACACATGACACAGAACCTTTGACCAAAAAGTTATTGAACTCCCTTGAATTTTACTTAATCCTTGGAGAAAGTCTCAAGTAATAAAAGCAAGTATTGATTTGTTGGTGTTCTCCAAAAATGTGCAGAACAACAACTAAGTCCAGAAAATGCCAGAACCCCACAATTCATCTCTAAGCTACAAATAATTTCCAGTATCAGAAAAAAAGCATATGTCATACAAATTCGATTTTATCCTCCCTAAACATAGCCCCATCATACCAAAGCAGTATTTTAATACTAGATTAAAATTTTTAATTTCTCACAGTTCAGAAAGAAAAAAGGAAAGTAATATAACTAGCTCAAGAAGGATATGTATTTTTATAATTATTCCCACTAACCTGTTATAATTCAATTTGCTGGTAGTTTTGTGACTGAACTGATTTTACTATGCAACTTTCATTTCAGTTTGAAAACAATACCCAGTCCATTTAACTTCTAACTGTACTAAATCCTCAAAAACATTCAGAATAACCTGCAGCCCAAGGGCACCGAGTAACTGTCACCTTTTTAGTCTGGCCTCAGATTCTGCAATAAATAACAAGCAACAGGATGAGCAGTGTAAAATAATAATTGTACAGAGTTTTTTATAAAATGTTTTCATCTCTAAAGAATGAGAAAGAAAATTTACCATGTAACCGTAAAGGGAGAAATCAAAAGCAGACGATTCTCCTGGGTGTGGCCAGAACACAGAAATTAAGGGAAAAAATAATCATAACAAAACAAAACAAAAACAAAAACAAAAAAATGAAATAAATTCAAAGGAAACTAAAAGGAGCCCCTTGAAATCCATGCATTGTTAACACTTTTTTCTCCCACTGTGTTTAGAACATTGACTTCAGAAGCAGCATCTTTATCTCAAGGTGTTGGGAAAGACTTTCCATAATTTCAATTGTTAATATATATATATATGTATACACGCATATACAAAGAGGCAGGTTTTTTTTAAAAAAACTTAGTCAACAGCCAGAAGCCTGGATAAATGGAACAACAACCAAAATAAAGAAATAAATAAACATAAAAATCCAGGCTTTCAGGTTATTTGCTTTCAATGTTAACATACAATAATCCATCTGAGATGAGTGATTAAAATAAATTCCAGGGAAAATACCCTAGTGCTATTTAAAGTGAGGACTCTATTCTTTAAGATCTGCAAAAAACAGTTGTGGAATTTTTATCTAGAATTACTTTTATAGGTTGAACCAGGGCGCCTATTTTGTAGCTATTTAACTGGATTGATCAAAGCAATTTTAAATGGAGTTGTTTAACAATATGGAAATAAAAAATTTAAAAAATGCTTTTCAACTTAAGAGAAAAGTATCTTTGCTGTCAAATTTTTTTTAAGTGAGGACATATAAAATAGGATACCATTGCAAATGTTAAGAGAACAAAGTAATCAATGTTAAATGAAATTTAGAGTGATAAAATAGGATTTTGTTACAATTAAGCTTAGCATACAATCTCTCATTTCTTAAAATCACTTATCTATAGAATGACTGGATTTTATAGTTGAGTATATGGCCCTTACTAGTTCTCTAAGCAGCTTTAGGAACTACTCAACTTTCCTTCACTGTATCCACTGGGTGGTGAAATCACCACTGTTTTCCCACTGTTAATTGCAACAGAAATCTCAGCCTCACTGGGAGGGAAGTCCCTTCCATTGGACATTGGAATACAGACATTCAAGGCCATTGTTTCCCCACTGATTATTAATATCTTAACAGAGAAAACAGAGGAAGTTGAATAAAGTTGTATCTTTCTCAGGCTCACTATTAAGTCTGTTTACCTGACTGGCCCCTAAGGAATTTTACAAGATCCCAATGGGGGAAAGGGGACCTCATTCATAAATCTAACATTTCTCTCTGTCACATTGCTCCTCCCATCGATAGAGGAAGGGAACTGTCACCAGAACAAGCTTTCTATTAAACATGGGTGAATATGTTGGCATAATGTAGTGGTTAATGCATTGGACTAAGACTGCAGAGATCCAAATTGGAAGTTCAGTGGTAATTTGTGACTATTCATTATTTTTTAGAGAAGTTGTTGTTAGGATAAAATTGGAAGAAGGGCCCTGTGTACACTGCCTTAAACATTTGAATGAAAGGCAGCACACAAGTAGAAGAAATAATAATTACCACAACTGTGAGTACAAGGCTTGGTTCAATCATTGTTCTATTGAAAACTAGACTCATTTGTTAAAATTTGAATGCCACTGATATAAATACTGTAGGAGCTTAAACTGGTATTTGAATAGAAACCAAACTGGAAGAAACCATTATATTAACAGCTCTTTTCACTAGGCACTGCTAATGAAACAAGAAAAAATAATGAAGATTAATTAAGAAACAGAAGTCTGAACATAACTGAGAAATGGCTCAAACATCTTTTTTTATAGTTTTCCTAATATGCTGCTAGTTATCCAAAATTATGCCTAAGATAATATTCAAAGTTGACATGCTTATAAAAGCATTAATATTTATTAATAAATCTACATAACCAAAAACCTCTACTTGTAACTTTTTTATTCATTCCAAATGATTTTTACTAGAAAATCAAAGACAGCCAATGCGCACAAATCCACTTGATGCTCAAAAATCTTTTCCCATGTCAACAATAGGATGGAAATACTTTAAAAAAACACTTAATAAAGTATTTTGTATAAAAAAAAAATAGGATGGAAATACATCATCTCATCTCAGATGGACTAAAGGGTAATTTGAAACGCTCAAATTTTCCAACACTGGACATATCTGGCAGAGGGCCTTTGCCACAGTTATGAAACGATAAAGATCTGCTCATTCCATAGAGGGAATGGGTGTAGGCATACCCATAGCAATTTGGATTTTACATTTTCACCTTTTAAACATTAACATATTGAAGAATATACCCTTGAGAAACCCAGGAAGGGGAAGGGTAATACTGAGAACACAGCACAAGGCAGGCAGCGGGGAGCATCTGCTTTCCGATTCCCAAGAAAGAGGAGGAGGAGAAAGGTTCCATATCATTAGGTTAGAATAGAAACCACAGGGTAGGATACAAGCATTCAAGTTTTGGCATACTTTTTTTTGCAGAAGAAGTGAGTGATAAGTGAAGGGTCCCTAGAAAGAATTGTGCTTCTCCACTGGGAACCTAAGCTGATTTAAAAAAATGTCCCAATTCAATAAACACAAAAATGCCATAAACACAAACACTCTTTGGGAATCCTGCTTATATTATTCACCGTGTTTAAAACAGTCTCATTTGAATCTTTGAATCGCTGTGAATTTGACAGGTAAGTGTTTGAAATTCTACCACCAAATAGAAAAGAACTTGATCAATGCCTTTATGAGCTAAATATTTACTAGATAAAAGAAAAGGGGCAAATAGCTATTATTTAATTTTAACAGGTTTTGTTTTAGCTGAAAACCAGAAGTTTGGTTTATTTACTTGCAGTTCAATAGTTATTAGAATATTATGATTTATGGAAGATTCCAAACATAAGGCCTGAAGGCCTGATGGCTTATTATGGCTTAGCAATGAACAAGCAGCATGCTAGATCATATACACAGGCTCCTCCTGACAGTAACTATAAATAATGAATTAACGAACAAGGCTGTCCATGGTTTGCTTAGTACTGGGGAAATACATGTTTTGTTTTAGCTTTATGACTCCTTTTGACCCGAAGTCTCCCGTACAACATGCTAAACAAGCCATAGACAGGGTTTATATAATTTGGTATCCATCCTTACTCATCAGAGAAGTTCATGGATGTGATCTCAGAAGCACGTACTAGTCTGCTGCTAATCCTTCACTAAGAATGAAACATGAAGCAGCCCAGTATATCTGAGAGTGTATTAAAATAAGGACGTATAAAGCCAGATGTATACAGCATAAAACTGTAGATGTATGTGAGTGCAGATATTTTTTCAGTATGCTGGCTGGTGAATTCTGAGAGTTAAAGTCCACATGATTTAAAGTGGGCAAAGATTGAAAAATACTGATCTAAACTGTACAGAGAATAGCATGTTATTTAGAGATTAAATTACAGCAGATTGCGTCCATTCTCTGAAAGACAATAAATGTAAGATCCTGAACTTGTTAATGGTTGCATGGTTTAAATGGCCAGCCTATGGCACTCTAACCAGTCACCTATTCATCCAAAAAATTGTTGTACATCTCTGGCTTCCTTCCCTATATAGCCACTTCCAAGAGCCTAGGTATACTGAAGTGTAGTTGTCAAACAATACACTTTTCACTTCATCATTCAAACATATACAGTGGATACATGAATAACAGAAAGCATGTGGTTCTGTGCAGTTTGCAGCTCTTCACAAATTAAATAATTATGTGCTGCAACAATTTTACCCTACATCTTTATAAACTAAGCTATGAGATAAATTAGTTCCAATACTAAATGCATGTATCGTATGTACTGCATTATGTACAAGTAGTAAATATCACCTCTTTTCTGGTTTTCAGGTAATACATAGGAAATCTGATATGCTAACAATATAATCTTGTATATAAACATCCATATGGAGCTACTCTGTGTAAATTATGAAGCTCAAAGACAGGATATACAAATATAATCCTAGCTATGCCTTATCACTATGATGTGATGGAGTGAGGGTGTGGGACAGATGTTCATTTTTAATAAAAAGTGGAAAACTTAGCATTGATTAAGTCAAGCATAGTAGAGACATGCACTGTGCAAGCTTCCCCCACAGAGCTCTGCCAATGCGCCTTGCTCCTGACCTGAAACACTCCCTGCTATTCCAGTGCTGGACCTACTGGGCAGAGAGAGAATCACATCAATTCTTCAGTGAGGGGACATTGGTTTCATGATGAGAACCGGTTAGGACAAGCAACACTTAAAATTGCTACACTTAGGACTATAAGGTTTGCCATTGGCTCTCCAGAAAGTTAACTCTAAAAAAAAAAAACCTTACAGCATTCTGAACAGCTTGTATTTTGAATAACTACACCTTTCTAAAAAGCTGCAAGCTTTTGCAGACACTGTAAGAGGATGGGCCAACATCCTTGCAACACTGGATGATTATTGCAACATCAGGTGGGCATTTAATTTTTCTTTCACACAAGATAACTCTTATCCCATATATAAAATACTTCTAAAACTTTTTATAGCATTTCTTCCTCAAACATTTTGAATTAACAAAATATTAGTACAAAAACTGACTCTTGTAACTTTTGTGACTCTTTTTATGCTCAGAGGTTTGGATAAATCTGATTATTTCAAAAGAAAAATTATGAAATTATTCTTGAAGATACTCATTGATTATATACAACACCTATAATTATATGGAATGGCAGCTCTAGATAACCCAGTGCCTAGTTCCTTTTCTGTCTATACAGAATATCTAGGAAGGAAGCTGCTTTATCTTGATAACTGGAGTAGACTGGTAAGGGAGAGAAATAGATAGAAGGTAGATAAAGAAACAAAACTTACCTTGGACCCACGTTCATTGAAGATTATCTCTACATCAAGGATTTTACCAAATTGCTATAAAAAAAGATTTATTTTGGTTCATTAATTCAGCATCCTTTATCTTTCATGGCTGAGAAATGCTTTTGAATGCACAGCTGAAAATATTTTAAAATGAATTCAGACTTAATATTTTTATGTATTTGTTGAATTTCTCCTGGTTGTCAGGTTTATAAGCCTCAGAATCTGTGATAAATTCTATATAAAATATAAAATAACAAAGTACAATCCTTAGTGTTCTCTGAGCTTGGTTATTTGTTTCATTAGTCAATTAGATAACACCATCAGGGGCATTTTATATATATATATATACTATATTCTCGTCATATATTATGAATGAAGATGAATATATGTGAAGAAGATAATGTTGCAGGATCCAATCTGGGTTGGTCATAGGGATCAGATGTTTTGTCTTCTGAGCCTTCGGACTTGTGCTGGAGCCCATCTTCAGGGAACTTCTCTCTCTTCATATATTGTCTTCTATTGATGTAACAAAAGACTATTCACAATTGCAATAAGGAATGGTGGCTGGTTTATAAATATATTGTTCTATAATCTCATTTTTTTAAACTGGGTGGAGTGTTCCAGCCAGCATCTCCTCCACACCATTTCCTATATACCCAGTTTTAACATACTATCCATCTTCCACAGCCACTTGGTATTCTCATATTCAGTCTTCTTCAGGCTGTTCTCCTTGGTTTCATATACCTCTTCAACATTTTCTAATTATTGTTATTATGGAAACTGTAAGGTTTCTGCAAGTCTACTGATTCTTCTTTCATGGTAGTCAAATCTGATTACATAACTAAAACTACACACACACACACACACACACACTCTAATAGACAATGATTATGAAAAAGCTATTTTTAAGTTGGAGGCTGTACACAGTGAATGTATTGGTTGTCAATGAAGTAAGTGAACCAGAAGTCATCTTTTCAAGTACCTACTGTAGATGTAATTTCTACTATTGTCCTTTTCCAGCCATTCGGTTCTACTTCCCACTTCAAAATTTGGAAGATTCTTTCTTCAGTCATCACAGGGCCATCCTTCCACCACTCCCTTCCCACAAGGTACTTTTCTCTGCATTTACAAACTATGAATCCAATCAGACTACTCTATAGTTCACTAGTTGCTGTTTTCCTAAATAAACAGCATTCAGAGAACAAAGTTACATTGATTTGAATAATCTATAACCAAGAAGTTCCTTTAGGGAAAGGAATCTTTCTGATTTTAATTAGATTTGCTCAACCAAGTACATACTACAGCGAAATGCACACATCAGCCTTCCACTTTTAAATGACTTAAAACTATATGATCCAAAACATTACTTTTTCTTACATATATTACCCATTCTATAAGACCATTTACTGAATTCTTTTATTTTACCTGTCTCTATAAAACGGGATTTTAAAGCAATTAACTTTTTTAATAGAAGTTCGGTTTTAGAATGCCATTCTCTGGAGGTAGATATATTGCATAGTTATTTTATTTCCCAAAGCTTTTCCATCTTAAAATCTTTAATACTTCTTAAATTATTTGCATTATTTTATTTAGGTTTAAATACAAGCATACTTTTACTCTTACAATAATCTTTTAAATAGATTAGCCCGATAACAAGTGGCTCAAGCTATTTAGTGAACTGACAAATACTGCTTTGGGTTTAGGGGTTAGAATCTCCTTTGCCTGATTTCACGTTGGTGGTTTTATTTCTTAACTTCATACATTTATTATATGCTTTCAATGATTGGTAAACAAATGCCCCCTAATCCCTATCATTATTTTGGAATGCATATTAGTACTATAAATAAAAATTTATAAATAAGTTATTTAATCGCTGCCATACAGCAGGGAATTCCTTAGCACATTCCCATAGATAACTACAAAATATTTACATATTATGACAGCCATCGCTTCAATCCAAAGCTCTTTTCTTTAACTGTTCCATTTCTAGTCTACTTCAATGTCAAACTCCAAACATTGTACTTTCCATGAAATCATGGAAATGTTTTAAACCACCAATATTATTTTCACTGAGGATATCAAATAAGGCATTATTATTGTTGCTATGATTACTATTTTACTATTATAGTCAGATGTTTACTATTATAGTCAGATGTTTGGCATTAATGTCCACCTATCAAGTCCTTCCCAAGAACATAGAATTGATAGATGTTGTTTAATAATATTGTATTAAACCTAATATTAAAGATATCTTTGCAAGATGAACAATGTAAAAATATTAAAACAAATTTAAAAAATACCAAACATACATTTGGCAAGGATAACAAAAAACTGGACAAGAATAAAAAAAATTGAAACCTATACAATTCAAAAGATGAAGGACTGCTAAGGTATGTCTTATGACTAATATAGTGTGCAGAATAATAAATTATTGTATACTGTATACTTTTAGATTTTAAAAATAAGATAACTCATTCTTTTAAATAAAATGAAGCATTTATTCAGTGTGTTGATAAAGGCTCCTAAATCCAATTTTTTAGCATATCTACCAGTATGTTTAGACAGCCCTTCACTAACTTGGTATCCTCTGCAATACCCCAACCATATTTATTATTACTACGGTATTTTTCATTTGTGCTTTGTTTTGTAAGGTTTGTTTTGTAAGGTAGTCATACAGCAACAAGGAAGCTGTTTTCATGTGATTCATCCAAAGGAAAGCTTTCTTGTTCAAAACAAAATGCTAATATGTATTTGAGCAAATACTTTATCCAAATATTATAGTGTCAAACTGAAATTACACTGTACAAAAATTCTGTACTGGAAGGAATTAAGGATTGGATTATTGATTGCTTCTTTGTTCCACTCTTTAGGCTATCTTAAGCCTTAAAATGGCTTATGGTCTTGCATGAATACCCCCAATATAAAGCCTTTCTGGCAGCAAATAGCTCTTCAGGTGATTTCAGAAGCAGAAAACCAAAACAACTTGTTAACTACTAAGGGCAAAAACTAAACCGTATATATTATAGATACTGCTGAATGACTTAAAAAGGTAAAATATTTATATATTACTCTCTCTGTTCCTCACAGAAGAGCTTTTATTTTATTCCTGCAGGTTCACTGCCTTGCTCTCAGTGCTTCTGGAAAGAAGTTACAGCAATCTTGCCTTTAGGACTGAATTTATCCCTGCATAGAAGGTGTTGTTGAATCAACACATGTTCTGTGGTTGTACAGTGCACCATATATGGTATTCTGAATTAACATCACTACTCCTTGAAAAACATTACAAATGTACCACAGAAGAGAATTTTGAGCCCAAAATTTCTGCTGCTAAGCAGTAAGTTTTCTGTTGCTAAGCAGAAAGTAAGTTTTCCCCTATTTTACAAATTTCTTTCTTGTTGTTAAGCCTCCTCCCACCCTGTACCTCCCATCGCCCTGTTAGATCCCACAGGGTTATTATTATTATTATTATTAGATTTATACCCCACCTCTCTTCCCCGATCAGAGGGAACTCGAGGCGGTTGTCCTCCTTCAGGTCCCATCAGCCAGACAATGCCCACAAGGGAAGGCCTTTTCTGTGGCGGCACCGACCCTCTGGAATCAGCTTCCCTCGGGGATCCAGACTGCCCCTAACCTGTTGGCCTTCCACTGGACCGTTAAGTCCTGGCTGTGCCAATGGGCCTGGGACCACTGACACCCACCCCCCATGGATGTATGAATATGTTTGGCTGATTGTATGTTATATGTTTTAATGTTTTAAATATTAATTTGTTATTAGATTTTATTGCTTTTATTATTGTGATTTTATTGTATTTTACTGGTTGTAAGCCGCCCTGAGTCCTAAGGGACTTGGGCGGCATATAAATCACACAAACAAACAAACAAACAAACAAACAAACAAACAAAATAAACACTGCAGTTGTTAAGATAGTAACATGGTTTTTAAGTGAATGTGGCTTCTCCATTTACTTTGCTTGTCAAAAGGTGATGATATGACACTGGGACAGTGCAACCATCATAAATACATGGTAGTTACCAAGTGTCCATATTTTCATCACATGGCCATGGGATCGCTGCAACAGTAATGTGAAAAACAGTTATAAGTTACTTTTTCCAGTGCTGTTTTACCTTCAAACAGTCACTGAAAGAATGGCTGTAAGTCAAGGACTATCTTGTATTATCAGCCAATAGTTTAGCTGATAATTCCTTAGAAATTTTTTAAAATGGCAGCAAAATACTATTTAGTCATGATCACTGGTAAGAAACTCTGGGTACAATTATATTTTGAAAAATTGTTCCATATCTTTTTAACATTTTAATTTATTATACTGTTGTTATTTGATTTTACACAAATATTTAGTCAATGGCCACAAACCACTTCAGATACTTTGAAAATAAGCTGCAATACTGCAAACATCTACTGTTCTATATCCCTGATGGTCTAAACAAGAGGGAATGGGATGGATTAGGATCCTTGTTATAGATCTGGCTTCAACCTATAGCTGTAGATATATCCCAGAAGCTCCAGCTGCTAGACTGTAAAGTCCTAATCATCAGGCAGAAAAGAGGAGCATATCATGGGGCTACAAAAACACAGCAGTTAAATATATTATTTTTCTATTATTCTTGAGGCAAACACAATATTTTCCAGTCAATGTCTCCTCAGCATTGGTGGGTTACAAACAATACACACCCAAATATAAAATTATATGGACTGAAACCAAATTGCTAAGTCATTGTGCTTTGTTTATTAAACTCAATAGCAAGACAGATTTTTTGCTCTGACTCAACTGAGCAGAGTTTCATCAAGTCTGTGTGTCATTTTCTTTAATGCAGAAATACACACTCTGGAGTCACTAAATAAAGCTCCAGGATCAAGAACCAATCGTTTTCACATCTTACTTTCTTCTATTTTTAAATGAGAGGCAGTGTGGTACACCAGTGGGTATTGGACTAGGACTGGCAAAATCCAGGTTCACCTAACTATACACTCAGAAAGCAGGTGAATAATTTACTATAGAGAATTGTTGCAAAGATAACAAAATGTGCTAGAGGGAAATAGGACAACCACAGAAATTGTATGAATTTCATCTGGGAAATGGAAGAATAGTAATGCAATTAACAAAATAAAATTAACAAAGATAAATAAAAAATGACTATAATTTTATTAATTTTATTTATTTTGTGTCCGTCATAGCTGCTAACTTCTCTCTTTTGCCAAGAACCTTTATTTAGATTTATTTAAAAGCTATGAAAATCCAAGTATGAGATATAACTCAAGGAAATATTTTTCACACAGATCTTTAATGGGCTTACTGTTTCTCAGAAATCATTCTCTTATCTATTCACTTTGGCCATTGATCAAAATACACAGTTGAAACATGCTTAAAGTCTGAATCCAGCCCCATCTGATGGACAAATAAAATACACTGGCATACTGTTTAGTAGCTTTAAGAACATCTTAAAGACCAACACAATTTTCAGAAAATAAATAGAGGTAGTTCTTGACTTATGACCACAATTGAGCCCAAAATTTATATTGCAAATTGAGAAATTTGTTAAGTAAGTTTTGCTCCATTTTACAACTTTTCTTGTCACATTTGTTAAGTGAATCACTGTAGTTGTTAAATTATTAACATGGTTGTTAGGTGAATCTGGTTTCCCCATTGCCTTTGCTAGTCAGAAAGTCGCAAAAGGGGATCACATGACTCCAGGACACTACAACCATCATAAATGTGAGCCAGTTGTCAAGCATCTGAATATAAATCACAAGACCATAAGAATGCTGCAATGGTCATAAATGTAAAAAATGGTCATGTCACTTTTTCAGCAACATTGTAACTTTGAATGGTCACTAAATGTACTGCTGTAAGTTGAGGATTACCTATACATTAAGGCAGGGGTGTCAAACTCAAGGCCTGCCAGCCACCCTGGAAATAGCAAAGGACGAGCCCGTGGTGCCTATGTCAGCGAAAACAGGGTCCGGGACCATGTGGGGGCCCCGAGCTCTGTTTTCACTTACAGAGGGCTAGCAAAGGATAAATGTTTCCCCTTTTGCATTTGAGCATGCTAGAAGGGACAGAAAAGGAGAAAGGGAAAGAGGAAAGACAAAGAAAAAGAAAAAGAAGAAAAGATGGGAAGAGAGCAAGGAAGGAAAAATAAGGAAAGAGGAGAAGGAAGAAAAAAAGAGAAGGAAGAGAGAAGGAAAAAGAAAAGGAAGGAAGGAGATTATAATGAGAGTGAGGGAGGGTCTCAGGGAAGTCCTGCCTTAGCGCTTAGCCACCACAGGTGCACCCAACACAAGTGAAGGACAGCTGGCCACACCCAGCATGGCCAAACACACCCAACCCTCCGAGGTCAAATGCAGCCCTCAATGAAATCGAGTTTGACACCCCTGTCCTAGAAGGTGTCTGGTTAACCCAAATCACCTTTTTTCACATCCCCACTTCCATTTTCTCTTTTTTTCTGATCTAGTTGGGTATTATGGCAAAAAAGGTTGATCTTATAGAAAACCTTATCAAATTCCTGCATGTGGACTGCATTTAATATCTATACCACAAATGGAAATTTCGGTGAAAAAGGAACTGATAGATTGCTTTAGTTTAAACAGCCATGGTTATCAGATATGTTGTCTTCTGTTACTTATAGTTACGCCTAATAAATATAAACACGGGGACTTTTTTTAATTTATGCTTATTTTTCTCATTTTTCTTATATTCTATGGGCGCAATAGTTAATTTGCTTTCATTATATGTCTTAAGGCAAAAATTTCTACAGCTAACAAGAACATAGATTTCCAAGCCGTTGAAAAGTCAAGCTCTCCATCGTCAAGCCATCGTCATAAAAGGAATACATTTCCCTGAAAACTTTAGTCTATCCTTGCATGGAGTTTTGGAACATTGTTCTGTCGGCAGCTCTATAAAGCAACATACCTGAGCAGTTTTCATTCATTTTAAATAATTTCTCCACATGAGGAAATCTTTTAGACATTTGTCAAAAGGAACGGCACTACCCTGCATTGTTCTCAAGATTCTTTTTAGGGTTGAAGTGGAAATCCAAATAATGATTTGGTTAAAATCACTGAAGTATTTGTTAGAAAGTTTTTCTTAACGTTGACAGATTTATTTTATTTATTTATTTATTAAATTTATATCCCGCCTCTCTTCACCCGAAGGGAACTCGGATGCCCTATGCCTTGAAGCCATTCCTGTATATGATATTTGGAGTGACCCAATATTTCCTCAGTGGATTCCCGGAGCGGTTTCGAATTGTTCAGTATGGATGTACACATAGTACAGGAAAGGGTTTCCGCTGCACAGCTGTTGA
>JANHGC010000690.1:0-16024 GCA_027560395.1 Boaedon fuliginosus | reverse complement strand
CCATTATATTCATTTGCAGAACTTCAGCAAGTCTCTTCTGGAGACCCTGAATGGGCAACGTCTAGGTGGTCATTTTTGTGATGTGACAGTGCACATCCAGGAGGCCACCCTGCGGGCTCACCGGTGTGTGCTGGCTGCTGGCAGCCCCTTTTTTCATGATAAACTCTTGTTGGGCTACTCAGAAATTGAGGTACCCCCTGTGGTCCCCAGCCAGGTAGTACGTCAGCTGGTGGAGTTTATGTATAGTGGCTCCCTGGTCGTAGCCCAGTCTGAAGCTCTGCAGATCCTCACCGCTGCTTCCATCTTGCAAATCAAGACTGTCATTGACGAATGCACACAGATCATCTCTCAGAATCGCAGCCCAAAACCTCCCACTGTTGCTCCTGCAGTACCCCTCTCCCTTCCCAGAGTTGTGCCCAGCAAGCCCCAAGAGCAACAATCCAAAGAGGTCATTGGCAGCCTCTCACGACCAGGTGACCTTGACGCTGCCCACCTTGAACCCCCAAAACTGCTTTGTGCTTCAGAGGTGCGTTATAAACTGCGAGACTTGCTGTCCTCCCAGCACAGAGAAGCTCGGGCAGCTGCCTGTGAGGGGACCATAAGCGAAGGAGACACCGGAGGTTCCTACCTGCACTCCACTGAATCTGCCCCCAGTTGCCATAGCCGCAAGCAGCGGCAGCCAGTGAGGCTTCAGCTGTCTGAGACAATGCCGGTGATCATCAAAGATGAAGAGGAAGGGAGTGGGGAAGGCCCAGAGGGGTCGGAGGCAGAAAGAGAGGCCAAACTGAGCTGCTTTGCTGAATGCAGTGGGAGCGGCCCTTTTGGTGCTGACTTCAGTGACCAGGCAAAGGACTCTGGGGGTAGCAGTGGAGCTGACCGGAAGGAGAGCCTCCACTTGGATTATGCCACCCCAGAAGGTCAGGATTTCTTTGGAAATCAGGATGTCTTTTCCGAGTCCTTCATCCCATCCTGGCAGGGGGAAGAAAGTGGAGAAGAGGCTACAGTTTCCACCTCTCGAGATAGAGAGAAATTCCATCCTGATTGCAATGTGGAGGTTTCCAATCTGAGGAATTTAACAGGAGAATTCAAGCAAGACCTAAGTGGCTCCACCTCTGGGTTTGCACCTCGGAGCAGCAGTGGTGGGGCTGAGGGCTTGACCTTTGTCTCCTCCCTAGGCATCCAGCGGGAGCTCAAGGCAGAAGTCACTAATACCAGCACAGTCACCAGTAATACCAGCATCTTCCAGTTCCATCTGCCCCAGCCTGGTGGCGTAGCCCAGACCTTCTACAGCATTCAGCAGCAGCAACAGCAGCAGCAGCAGCAGCAGGAGTCAGGTGCCAGCAATATGATGCAACTGAGCCCCAACACAATGGTCACCAGTGCCCTTCATGGTGGGGAGCAGCAGCAGAGCCAACAGCCTGGAACCTCCCGCTGCTTGGAACCTTCCTATCAATGTAGCCACTGCCAGAAAACGTTCAGCTCTCGGAAGAACTACACCAAGCACATGTTCATCCATTCTGGTAATGAAATCAGTAAACCTGGGAAGTGGGTTGCCAGTGCTAGGGAAGAACAAGGCTGGTCCTCAGAAAATACCACTGTTCAGTGGTTGAACAAGGTCGTTTTTTTCCTACTATTTTAAGAGAATGGTAAATAAAGGCAGACACAAGGAGCTGACCCTAGACTAGAGCAATGGTTCTCAACCTGGATAGTTAAGATGTGTGGACTTCAACTCCCAGAATGCGCTAGCTTGAGAATTCTGACAATTAAAGTCCAAAAATCTTAATCTTACTCGGGTTGAGAAACATTGCACTAGAAAGAAAGAATATTTCTTGCTGATTTCTAAGAAAAGTTGTAAGTAAATATGTGTAACCAGGAAAAATGCACACAAAAATACAAGTAGAGCCACAGATATTTAAAAATAAAGCAAACCCTCAAACCAATACAGGTAATCCTTGACTTAAAACCATTCAAAGTTATAATGGCACAGACAGAAGTGACTCATAACTGTTTTTCACAGATAAGAACATTGTCACATCCTTACGGTCGCGTGATCAAAATTCTTTCCCTTGGCAACTGGCATGTATTCATAACGGTTGTAGTGTCCCAGCATCGTGCCACCTTTAGCGATCTGACAACAAAAGTCAATGGGGAAGCTAGATTCCCTTAATGACCCTGTTACTCACTTAGCAACCACAGTGATTCACTTAACAATTGTGGCAAAAGTCTGCAGAGATTCTCAGTCATCCAGGTCATGGTTTTCCCAAAGGTGCTTTTTTCAGGAGGCAACTGGACTTTGTTGTTGTTGTTTTTTGAAGACGTTTCACTTCCCATCCAAGAAGCTTCTTCAGCTGTGACAGCATAGTGGGGAATGGAAGGATTTATATTCCTTGCAGACAGCTGGTCATTTGCATCCTTTTAGTGAGTTGTTGAGGGACAACCATGACCTGGATGACTGAGAAACTCTACAGAAGTTTAGCTATACATTTTGGGATGAACACCAGTGGTGGTATTCAATTTTTTTTTACTGCCAGTTTTGTGGCCATGGCTTGGTGGGCGTGGCTATGTTGTTGGCCAATCAGAGGTGGTATTTGCCAGTATTGGCCAATCAGAGATAGTTGCCGGTTCTCTGAATTAATCAAAATTATGGCTACCGGTTCTCCAGAACCTGTCGAAACTGGCTGAATACCACCTCTGATGAACACCCTTTGAATGGTCTGGGAGTAGGAATGGCTTTCCGGAGGAAAAATTGCAGACCACAGGAACCAGGAGCACTCAGGTGACCCTGAGGATACAGATAAACCTCCAAGTCCTTCAATGACCCTCTAAAAGGATGCAAAGCAAAACGTCTTCAAAAGAAAAAACAAGAAAGTTCAGTTGCCCCCTGAAAAAGCATCTTTGAGACAATTGCAGCAAAACTCACTTAACTATATTGCTTAGCAATGGAAATTTTGAGTTTGATTATGGTTGTAAGTCGAGGACTGCCTGTAATAAGGTGCAGATGGATGAAAGTTAGGAAATAAAAATGAGAAACTAAATTGGCCAAGTCATACCTGACTCAAATCTTTTCTTACTGTTGAAATACAAATGATCACGGAAAGACAGTAGGATTGGCTGTTTTGATAATAAATGTTTTAAGGAGAAAGGCTGAGTGAATGGAGTGGAGCAGGAAACTTGATGCAAGAACCTTCAGGGTGAGAAAAATCTGGTTTCTTGCAATTGCTGCAATGTCTTTTCCTACCAGTGCTTTGCATTTTCCGCCTTCACTGACATCCTGTTGGAAAACTGGTATTGAAGATTGAAATATTTGGGTCTCCGGGAAGGTAAACCAACTTGATATTAGTTGTTTTGTACACAAATTCCTTAAAATGAGAGCCATCATACATGGTTTAGTGGAACATATTAGCAAACCTCATATGGATGGAGAAAAGGAAAATTGGTAAATTAAAACAAAATTGGTACAGTTAAAACAAAAAGTGAGTGTATCCTAAATAAAACACCATGTTTGGCTAAAAACCCTTTCCTAAATTGATTTTCTCAATACCACCACTTCAGCTAAATGTAGTAATTTAATTTAATTTTTAACTCTAACTTTAGACAAGCTTGGTGACTACTGTTGATGGGATTTGTTTGATTTTAGGATAAGCCATTATGACTGGTTCAAACAATCATCGTTACAGCAAGCCAGTCTTAGAATGCAAATGAATCTTATCACAGGGTGCTGCAAATACAGCATTACAGTCACTCGGACATAGCTGCTTTGAGTTGCAGACAGGGATAAAAATTACATCTCAGAATTCTCTGAAGACTCTTTTTTTGCCTTTAATCCAGATAATTAGAGAGTCCACTTGATCTAATAGGTGAGGAATGAGGAAATCCATTAGGCATGGTGTCCTTGAACTTGTCACCCTCAGCCCTAGGAAGCAAGCAGTGGCAACCACTTGCCAAGAAAATGTGTCCAT
Source organism: Boaedon fuliginosus (assembly GCA_027560395.1). Classification (NCBI taxonomy): domain Eukaryota; kingdom Metazoa; phylum Chordata; class Lepidosauria; order Squamata; family Lamprophiidae; genus Boaedon; species Boaedon fuliginosus. The sequence continues at coordinate 12,065 of JANHGC010000690.1, read as the reverse complement.
TTAATAATCATTTAACAGCCAAGTTACCTGAGGACAATACAGGTAGTCCTCAACTTAATGATCAGTTGTTTAATGACCTTTTGCAGTCACAACAGCCTGGGGAAACATTTCTAGCCATTGTAAAACATCATGCTGTTTTACAATGTTTCCCCAGTGCACCAAAGGATTTTATGCATGGGTATATTTTCTTCCCTATACAGGGAAGAGAAATTCTCCGACATGCTAGAGCAGGGCTGTCAAACTCCTGGCCTGTGGGCCGGATGCGTCATGTGCTGGCCACCCCACACCCAGTTTAACGAAGGGGGGGAAAGCCCCAATACATCACAGGATGATGCTGTGGTGATGTGAGTTTGACACCCCTTGCTAGGAGAATGGACCTCAAATATGCCAAAAACACTAGCAAATACCATCATTCTTATGATTGTTCTCCCCAGTGGGATGGGGATAGTGCCCAGGGCTCCCAGCTGAGGTGGGAGACCCAAACCCTCTTCCCAACCCACAATGACCAGGAGACTGGTTCTTAGCACTTCATTTAAAACACACATTTATTTATTATTTTATTTATTAAATTTATACCCCGCCTCTCTTCACCCCTTACGGGGGAACACATGGCTGCTTAATGACCAGAACTGGGAGAGTCAGTATTGCAGTCATTGAGCAAAGTGGTCATGTGGTGTCTCTCTTAATAACTGCTTAACTCAGCATCCAATATTCTGGGTCTCCCAGAGTTGTGATAGGTAGAGGGACGACATGTATACTGTATACATGTATACTGTATAGTATATGTCGTGGTAATTGTCCTGGAGACAACCACAATGCCTGCCTATTCAGGGATAGGATCTCTGCATTGCAAAATAGACAAGGCAGCTCTTTATAGCTGTGATGAGAACCTTTGTTTTTCTGAGTCCCCAAGAACTGCAAAGTGTAACACAGTGATTTCAATGAAATTCTTGGTAAGAATGCATTTCTCTTATTGTGTTTCTTTTGTACTGGGACTAAGTTAAAAAAATGTGATAAACCAAACAGGTTTAACAGGCCTCCCTCCATAATCTGGGGGTGCTTTAGGACCGTAAAAGGAGGGGTGCCGGTTGGTTTCTCCCCTCCCATTGGAGAGCAACTTTTTTGTTAAGAAATGAAAATTTGGCCCTCTTAACTAGCCTGCTGTGCTGTTCCCTTTCTAGGTGAGAAGCCCCATCAGTGCAGCATTTGCTGGCGTTCCTTCTCCCTGCGGGACTACCTGCTCAAGCACATGGTGACCCACACTGGCGTGCGTGCCTTCCAGTGCTCCATCTGCTGCAAGCGCTTCACCCAGAAGAGCTCCCTCAATGTTCACATGCGCACCCACCGCCCTGAACGCTTCCAGTGCTGCATCTGCAACAAATACTTCTCTCACCGTACTCTGCTGGAGCGTCACATGACCACCCACACTGCCTGGAAAGGGGGCCCATCAGACGCCCCCGGGACTCTTGTCACATCCTCCTCTCCGGCTGACTGGAAGGAGAAACCCAATGTTGCCACCACGGCTGCCCCTGCTGCGGAGGCAAGCATCATCCCTGCTCCTGTGGCCTGGAAAGCAGGGGAGCCGTCTGCCGAGAGCACCATCAGCGGTTGGAAGACGGGGGATCCGAGCCAGGCAGAAAGTCGTCTGGTAACCTGGAAGGGAGAAGCTACTGGGGAAAACACAGTTACAGCCTGGAAAGGAGATCCTACTTCGGAAACCTCCATGCCGCCTCATACTGTCTAGAACATCTGGGCCTTTTTTGCTGCTTGATCCAACACTTGTGGCTTATGGAGATAGGTGGCATCAAGGCTCACTTTTGAGTCCTTCAATCTGGAAAAATGTCTTCTGTGGTATCTTGCAAACTAGAAAGTTGCCTTCGGGGTACCACTGTAGGTTCTATAAGGGATAGTGCCACCACAGGCAGACTATGCAGTCTGCTGTAGATGAACACAGATGGAGAGTGTGTCCAATGGCTGCCTGTAGTGCAGTAGTACAGCATATGCTTTCCATGCTTGGAGTCATAAATTGAATCCCTAATCTTACTATGTCAAAAGGACTGGGAATTCCCTTTGACTGGAATCCAGGATTTTCCAGAAAGAGTGGATCACATTAATCTTGTTGGACCAATAGGCTGATTTACACTAAGGCAATGCAATAGCTTAATGCTGGGAAATGGTGTCTGGAACTTTAAATACATGGCAATAAGTCACTTGAGTAACAGGTGCTGGGGGGAATTATAATCTCCCAGAAATATCTGACTACATACAGGACGCTACTTGAACACTTGGCTTGTTCCAACAAGTCAATATATCAGTCAAGCTGCAGCAACAAATCAGAAGCACAATATTGTGGGGTCCTTGGTGCTCCATGAGCTTGGTTGTTTTCTTGCAGATGCACAAGAAAATACTAGAGCTAAGAGAGCACCGAGGACACCCCCCACCCTGATCTACAGATATTCTGTTCTATTGGAAGCACAATATTCTCGTGTTTACAGCTAATGTATTACTAACTTACATTTTTAAGCCAGTTTGGTTTTATTTTGTTGAAAAAGTTACCAACACCTTTCCATTTTGTTTTCTTTTTCTATCTAGGAATAAAGCAGTGTGTGAATCTGTCTGAATTTTAGAGTAGTAATGTGATGAAATTGCTGTAGATGGACTCTTAAAATAGTGGCTTTTCTGAGTGCACATACTAGTAGTTCTTGGCTAACAATCCTTCATATAGTGACCATTAAAGTTACAACAGCACTGAAAAAAGTGACATGATCTTTTTTCACACTTAAGACTGTTGTAGCCTTCCCATATTCATGGGATCAAAATTGGGACATTTGGCTACTGGCATCTTTTTATGACATTCGCAGTGATCGCCTTTTGTGATCTACTGACAAAGTCAAATGTGAAACCCAAATTTACTAACTATTACTAACTTAACTGCAGTGATTCACTTAACAACTGTGGCAAGAGAAGTTATAAAATGGGACAAAACTCCTTTAACAGCTCGCTTGCTTAGCAACATAAATTTTGGCCCCAATTGTGGTAAAAAGTTGAGGACTATCTCTACAGCATGGAAAAGCATGAAAAAAAATATTATATTTCGACTTAATGGGATATCAAAGAGCAGAGGTTGGGCAATCTGCACCCGAGATCCTGGAAGGCAGTAATAAGATACGGTAGAAGTTCCCTAACCATGTATATAAACTGCAGATCTCAATATACCTCACGGCTCATGTTGCTGGCAATTCAGTGACATTGGGCAGATCACAAATGTCTTATACAGTACGTTAACTGATGTAAAGTAGTGTCTTATGTTTGCATGTCTGTGGAATCAAAATTCGCTTACTTGACAGAGAACTTCTTTCTAGGGAATCTGTCCTGCCATGCGAATGGAAAAATGCAACCTGTTTCTCCAAACGAACAATGATTGGGTTCTGACAGTCATATCACAGTCTGCTTGTTCTTTGGTTTATCACAGGGAGAGGTTGGTGGGCTTTTTTTTTAAAAAAAAATTCAGATTCAGTGCTAGTTATAGAAACAATGGATTGAGCAGGCAGGGAAGAATGTGCTCTTGGCTTCATACTCAACAAAGGGAGGAGTCTTGATTTTGTTTAGGTAATTATAATAGTAAAATAAAACAAACCCATTTGATTATCTGCTCCATTAACAGAAGATTTATATGTCAGGAAGTATGCCAATAATAAAATGTTATTGGAACAGAAAGTAATAATTTGCAGACCATCCATTCCCTACATTGCAATTCAAGATCCTTCAACCACCAGCCAAGTTCGTTAAAAATATTTTGGTTCACAAATCCCATTAACCATAGCTTGTTATATTCCTAGTTTGTGACTAAACAGGGAAGCAACATAATCATACTGTTTTAGGTTTTTTTTTACCAACTTCTGATATATTTAGTTATAGCTTCCTGGGCTTTGCAATTTTGGTTTTTGGCTCATGGCCCATAGACAAACTCATGAAAGTGCAAATAAGCTACATGGTTCCATTTCATATTTTCAATTCAGAACTGGCTGCAGTCAGTAGAGGTCAAACATAGTTTCCAATTGTGATTTATTAAATAACCTCTGGTCCATTTCAAATCTTGGGTGATAGCCAACCCCAGCCTGTGTGTGCTTATGGACTTTAGTGGCATGTTAGAATAGTGATGACCAATTGCTCAGATGGCTTTAAAAGGCAATTGAATGAATGCATGGAGCAGTGTTTCTAAACCTTTTGGACATTGGAGAGCCAATTTGGCATATGGAATAATGCTGGTTTAAAAACCAGGGGACTACGAGTTCTAGTCCTGCCTTAGTCGGCCTGGGGAGGCAGTCATCCTCTCAGCCCAATCCACCCACTTCACAGGTAGTTATGGGCAAATAGAAAGAAGGAGTATTAGGTATATTTGCTGCCTTGAGTTACCTTTGAAGTAATAAAGGTGGGATTAAAATCTAATAAGTAGTGCATTCATCTTTGCTCCACTTGACCTTTGGGAGCTTTCAGTACCATCAACCATAGTATCCTTGACTGGCTGCAAGGTTGGAGTTAGGCAAAACAATGTTATGCTGATTCCCCTTCCTTATAATATTGTAAGGTTTCAGTCACTATTCATCAGAAGTGAGAGATGCCCCTGGCCCCTACATTGTGGGGTGCTACAGAGCTCGGTATTTTCTCCACTTCTATTTAATTTCTGGATGAAGTCATCTATAGCTATGGGGTATAGTATCATCACTATGCTGATGGTACCCAGCTGTATATCTCCACCTCTTGGTGAAGTAAGTGATGTGTTGAGGCATGGCGTCTGTTGATATCTGGATGGAAAACAAAGGCTTTAGTTCCACTCTGGCAAGATTCAGTGGTGCTCTGGGTGAAGGAGTGCTGCCCAAAGATAGTCCCAATACATGATATGGGGGTCCTTCTGAACTCATGACTCCTGCTTGATGAGCAGATGGCATTCATGACTTAAGCTTGTGTGCCAGTTGTGCCCATTCTGGATCATATGGCTCTAGCTCAATCGTGCCTGGCCACATTTTCATGGATGACTGTAATGTGCTCTACAAGGACTATCCTTGATCATTCAGAATATTTACCATGTTTTCCCGAAAATAAGACAGGGTCTTATTTTCTTTTGAACTCCAAAAATCAGGTGTTGTTATTATTATCCACCCAGAATGGCCTTGTGGAGGCCGCTCGCAAAAAACCGTAGCTCCACGCTGCCCACCTGCCACTCCCCGTCGCCTGACGAGCTCGGTGAGCTGAACCTGGAAGGAAAAGAGAAAGAGGAATGGGCTCCCTCACAGCACCTCCTCTCTCTCTTTTCCTCCCAAGCTGCAGGGGTGCATCTGGAGCATTGAATCCAGCAGCAGGAGCTGCCACCCACATCGAATGGCCTCAGAGGCTGCTCCCAAAAAGCCATACTGTTATGGTAGCTAGAGAGAGAAGAGCATATGGTAGAAAGAGTGAGGGAATGGGGCCATATCGCCTCCTCTCTCAACGGCATGGGGACTGGAAGCCTGCCTTCCCCACACCACCCGAAAGAGTGCAGGCACCTGCCGTCCAAATGAGGGAATGATGGGGGTAGAGGATGAGGAAAAAGAGAGACCGAGGCAGGAAGCCGCGGCATTGAGCAGAGACTCACACAGGGCTGAGGGGTGCGCGATGGCATCTTTCCAAAAACTATGCCTGCATTCCAGGTTGCATAACAGGCGGAAGCTCTCGCAGCCCTGGGGCTGGGGGACAGCCAGGATGGATGGGGAGGGGGCTGGGGGAGGGGGTCAAAAAAGCACTGAAGCCACCTGGCGCCCAACGCACCTCCACTGCCAAAACAACCATTTCAGCCACACCTGAGAAGGCTGGGGTCGCAGCACTGGTTTTCTCCATGAGAAACTGGTTTTCTCCCAGTCAGCCTCCCACTTGCAAGCCGATCGCCACTGTTCGCCACCACCACCCTCCTGCTACTGCTGCTCTTGCAGCCAAGGCAGGAAGCCGTGGCACTGAGCAGAGATCAACGTAGCCCAAGGACGGCCATCAGGGCATGTTATGCTAGGCCGGACCCAGCCCTGTCAACAAACCCAGGCATGTGTAAAAGGGCCAGGGCTCATCTTGCCTTGCCTGCTGATCTCAGCCAGTGATGAGGAGTAGCAGGTGGGACAGCATGGTAGCTACGGTTTGCGGGAGCAGCCTCCACAAGGCAAGGTAAGTCCCAGCCCTTTCACATGGGCCTGAATTTGTTGATGGGGCTGGGTCCAGCCCAGCATCACATGCCCTGACAGCTGGCCTTGGGCTCGCAGTTCGTGGGTCTCTGCTCAGTGCCGCAGCTTCCTGCCTCAATTGCAAGAGCGGCGGTAGGGTGGCGGAGGCAATCAGTGCTCTGGTCCACATTGGGTGCGGGCGAGCACAACCACTTCTGTGGCTACGGGTCAGGTGGCACGGCCCTGGGGGCTGGAGGTGGACGAAGATGAGCGCGGGTCACGTCATCTGCACTGGCTGGCTGATCGGTGGCAATCGGCTTGAGAGCGGGAGGCTAGCTGGGTGTGCTTGTGGGGAAAACCAGTGCTGCGACCCCAGCCTTCTCAGGTGGGGCTGAAATGGTTGCTTTGGGGGTGGAGGACGCGGCTTGGGTGCCGGCTGGCTTTGGTGCTTCTTTGACCCCCTCCCCATCCATCCTGGCTGTCCCCCAGCCCCAGGGCTGCAAGCGCCTCTGCCCATTACACAACCCGAAGCACAGGCATAGTTTTGGGAAAGATGCCATCGTGTGCCACTTGTCCCCACCCAGCTTTTTTGCTCAGCTGGATTGCTGGGCAAGGGTCCCACCCCCCTCTGGTCCAGCCTGCCCGTCAACAGGCTGAGTGGGGCCGCCCGAGGACTGGAGCAAACACCTTTCTGGTGCCTGCCCTCTGAGGGGTGGACTGCGTTGGCCCTCTTGCTTGCCCTTCGGCCCAATTTGCCCCACTTGAATCCCTCCGGAGCTTCCCCTGTGCAGCTGCCAGTGCCGACATGGGTCCTGTTCCCCTTTAGCAGGAAGGGACATGGAAAGAAGAGCAGAAAGCCGGCGGAGACAGGTTGCCGGCTGAGATCAGCAGGCTGGATTTGGTGCTCCAAATGCACCCCCGCCACTCGGGAGGAAAAGAGGGAGAGGACGCACTGCAGAAGAGCCCAAGAGCCCATTCACCTCTCTCTTCTCCCAGGTGGCGGCAGCACATTCAGCTCACCAAGCTCAGCAGGCGACAGGAAGTGGCATGTGGGACACTGCGGTAGCTACTGTATGGGTATGGATTTTTGAGAACGTCCTCTGCCATTCCACGTGGATGGCTGGGGCATGTGAGACATGTTCCCCTCCCTTTCACCCTCTGGCCACAAGCTCACATTGCGTGTGCATGGCAAGCAACCCAAGAAAATGGCAGGGATCGGCTGCACATGCACTTCAAAGGCCTTATTTTAGGGTGGGGCCTTACTTTACCACATGAGCTCAAAAGCCCAATTGGGGTTATTTTCAGGACATGTCCTATTTAGGGGGAAACACAGTAACGTTGTACCTACCTGTGTGAGAACAATGGGCACCAGAAGAACAATTTATTAAAGAGCAGGCATGGAGGAGAAAGGTGAGTAACAAGACCATAGAGTTATCACCTTACCCTCTTATTTATTCTCAGTTCTTCTCCCCTATGTTACATAGCCCACAATTTATTAAGTTCTTGAAGGTTGTTACCATGCTGATCTGGAATGTGTACATGGATGCATATAAACACCCATCTGAAAAATATTCTTTTTTAATTTACAGAAATACTGAAGTCATATTTTCCATTTCTCCATTAATTAGAGACTATCATATTTTTACAACTGCATAGACTTGCACAATATATCTTAGTCTTTTAGAAATGAGACTTGAGATGTCAACATTTGATGGTATTCTGGACCAAGGCTATTAAAAAGTTTGATTTTATTTATAATTAAACACAAGTTTTATTTTAAAAAAACAAACAATAACTCTAGAATGCTGAGCCAAAAGAAAACTGTTATGCCCCTTTCTAAAATGTAAGAAAGGAAGGAGATGATCTCAGGATCAGCAATAGGCATTTTAGGTTGTAATGGCAAAGGCAGAATTAGCAGTTGAAGTAAAGAGAATCCCAGAAAGGACATGAAGAAATCCCACTGAAGATCTAAGAATGTAGGACTGACTGTAGAGATGTAGGTGGCTGTGTATGTCATACTGAATACTTGATTACTTCAGTATGTGATTATCTGTTGGAAGAATTACTCACTAGCAATACTTCAGATTCTGGGCCCACTTTAGTTTCTGAATAATCTTGGTGACATTTTTATTTTCTAATTTTGTATTTTTTTCTTCTGCTTAAGATAGGGAGCAACGTGAGAATGGTGTGGTTTTGTTTTTGTTTTTTTTGCTGTCTAATCCACTAAAACTTCCCTCTTTCTAAAATGGGAATATTTTGATTGGATTTCAAAAGGGAGAAAAATAATTGTCTAGCTCTGGCATTAAATTTCTTAAAGGAAATGTTACTTCCTAGTGATTCATAAGACAAGGAATAATTAGTGGGAGCTTTATAGCGGGCAATCCTAACCTGAAACAAACAGGAATTCCTGAAGGACAAGTGCCGTCTGAAGTCATGGTTGCTCCATCACTGAGGGTTTTAGGACAGCCATTTGCCCAGGTGGTCTTCAGCGTTTCTACACTGGACAGGGAGTTGGACTAGGAGGCCTCCGAGATTCCTTCAATCCTATAATTCAGGAATACACTGATTTCATAGCTATCATCAACAGTAAGACATTGGAAGCAGAGCTTTGATTATAGAACAATCTGTAATGGAGACAAGAGACACCATGGTGAATATACTGCCCTGCTAGCAGAAGAACCTTCTATTTCTTGTACTTGTCCCTGCCCCACACAGTCTTTCAAGGTAGGCCGGGACAAGGAACAAATACCACATAAACTACAGCAACTCGCTTATTATAGGATATAATAGTACGAATTTGACAGAGTCTTTCTATTCCTGCTATAGAAGCAAAGTGGGGCATTTCGGGGTGTTTTCTAAGGCTAAGGTGATGTCCTAATTTCTCAAGAATAACAAAAATTTGTTGGTGAACATATATGCTTGGAAATTAGGACAACATTGGGAAATCTGATATATACCAGAGTTTCCCAATCTCAGCCACTGAGGAATCCACACATCTTAAAGTTGCTAAGACTAAGAAACTAAGACTAATTTAATTTTTTGGGAGGGATAATTCAAGTACTATGACATGAAATTAGTTTGTGTAGAATAATGTTTGCTTCATAAAGTTAACAAGGATTGAACTGTAGAGTTATGTAGCCTATTTAGAGATCCACGCCTTTAAAAAATAAATTGACATAAAAAGTGTGCAATGACATCACTGGTGGATATTCAGATAGCATCAAAGTTAGTCATAATGGTAGCACTATTATTTTGCTTCAGGAGTTTGTCAAGGTTCGTGTCAAAGAGAGTGTCACATTCAATTAAACTTAATGCAACTGTATTTTTGCTAAAGATGGCTATAATCATCATAATGGCTTCAGCTATGTGTGATTCAATAACAGAACTGTAAACTATTATAAATTATAGTGTAAAATATGGCTCTTTTTCATTAACTGATCCATAAATTGCTAAGGCATCTTTGAAACATATATTTTGAGAGACAGACTTCTCCAATATTTGGTGGGAAGCTTAGATTCCAAGATATAAACAATTGCATGTCAAGGGTAAGTGAACAGACATCAAATTGCTGTTTATAAAAGATGGAAATTTACAATGCCGCATTTTAATAGCTTTCTGAAATTCTTCAGGTTTCATTTATCTTCATATAAACACACAAAAAATTCTGACAAGACAGAATTGTTGCTGATTCCAAAGGGCTAAAGACTGAACTAAATGCAATAGCAATTAGGTTTATATATTACTCCATAGAACTTTACAGCACTCTCTGGGTGATTTACAATGTAAGCATTATTTGTTTATTGCCCCCAAAACAGTCCTCATTTTACTGATCTTGGAAGGATGGAGGGCTAAGTCAACCTTGAGCCCCATCAGGATCAAACTCTAGGCTGTGGGCAGAATTTGCCTGCAATACTGCATTCTAACAAACTGAGCCACCAGTGCTTCCTTAAGGAGCAATTTCAGTGTGAAAAACCTGTTTGATCTTGCATTGATGTTGGACAATCATATATCAGAGGCACACTGTAGTGGAATGTAGTCTTGATTCCTAGTAGTGGGGGCTGCTTTCCATGAAGGCAAAGAGACAGCAAAGCTTAGATGGTTTGGTCAGGAGAAAGATAGTTAAAAAGGCTTTTCCCTAGCAATATAGCTATAGTGTTAGGCGCGGATTAGTTAAAATGGTGACACAATCATGTGAACGAAATTCCATCTCTTTTTATTGTGTGCAATACCTTTTTATAGCCCTCTGAAGACATGGCGGAATATATGACATTTATTGCCAGGAATAACTACTGTTTGAGGTGGCTTTGAAAGGTAATTAACTCATTAAAGGAGAATGCTTTTATCAAGGTTTCACATGACAGACAATTTCCAAGCTCAGAGACAAGAGCATCAGAGGTAAACATCTTTATCCTATTTGTACCTTCACTGAAAACCAGTGTGTGGAATGATTAATACAGTTGCAGCATGTTGACTGGGGAATTCTGGGTGTTGAAATCCACACGCCTTTCAGTCACCACGGCTGAGAAATTAAGGATTCAGATTATGACTGAGATCATCTAGGCTCTTAGCCATGGAAGCTTGGTTGATATAGGAAAGACATGGAAAAGGAAGCATTATGCACATCAACTTGTACTTCGGTAAGCAGAATATTTGCTTAATAAATGTATCTTCTACTCAGCCCTTGATCTTGACCCAAAGGCCAGAAAGTAATTAAAATAAATTCCATAAGCAGTTTTTGGAAATAAAATGCTGTACCTGATGAGCGTTTAATTTGGTCCAAGAAGACTGTTCTTCGGTCAATCCTAAAAAAAATATTAGGATTATAGCCCAGCTAGAGCAGAAGACCAACCTTAATCCAGCATTTTGTTTCTCACAGATGCTAGCAAAGGGAATATTGAGATATAGTCTCCCTTTCACGGCTTTTCTGAAACTAGTATTTAGAAGAACACTGAATTCCAATGGAATAATAATATTGTGTCTCAAAACGAACAGCTGATAGTAACAATTTTTTTCCGCCTTTCCTACTGACCATTACAATAGAATTTGCCTTTTTCACATATAGGTCATCAGCCTATCACGGAATCAACTATGGCCGCCAAGATCATTTTCCTAACAAGCTATGAAGGCAGATGAAGCCTTCATCGGTCTATACACGATGAAATTGTCCTCAGGTCTCTTGCGAATCACATTTAAAATTAAATAGCTTTAGCATGTTGTACAAATGCGGCCAACGGTATTAACCATCGTGATTAAATAAGTTGTGCAAAACGTTTTAAGCTAAATAATGTTTTAAGCTAAAATCTCTTTTTTTCTTTCAAAATTCTGCAGTCTTTCCTACTCCAGGGAACCCAATTCTTCCAATGTCTGCATTGCTAATAGAAAAAAAGTTATTTGGATGCCATCTAGTGGCTTAAAATGCAAATCTATATATCTATAAAAGAGAAGTGTTTTGTTTGTGCTCTATACAAACTTGCAGTTCTTCACCAATCTATCTCAAACTTGACAGATAGATAGCTAAGTGTAATAAGGTCAGCAGTGTCGGGGTGACCAAAGGGTAGGTGGCCTTTTTGCCCCCTTTTTTGGGGCGCAAAGAGGACACTCATAATGAGCAAGCTGCAACTCTCTACTGAGCGTGTGCAGTTTTACCTCTACTGAGCGTGTGGTTTTCAAACTGACCAAGGCACCATATTCAAACTGCAGCGCCATGTTTTATACATATAAATTCCAGATTTGCCCCAGCGGTGACAGGTCTAAGACACATAGAGCAGCCCACCCCGCCAAGTAAGGTCACCTACGATGTTGGAGGGGGCGCGGGTGCTTAAGAAGGCCCTCAAATGGCTGTGGCCCAGTGTCCCTGTCAAGCCCCAGCAACCTATCCTT
>JANHGC010000687.1:288729-308464 GCA_027560395.1 Boaedon fuliginosus | reverse complement strand
TCTCACCGGGCGCTGGGAGGCATGTGGTGGCAGTAGGCGGTCTCGAAGGTACCCCGCCCCTATGCCATGAAGGGCTTCAAGGTATGAAAAAGACTTAAGACAATATGGATTTTATGAGGAATATATTGAATTAGATGAAATTTTGACAGGGAATGATGAAAAGTTAATATCTAAATTTTATGATTTTTACCAAGGTTTAAACTAGAAGAACAGGTGAAAGAAACTATGATTGCATGGGCTAAGAATTTTGGATATACTGGATATACTTGGATATACGTGGATATACTTGGATATAGCTGGAGAAATGGGAAAAACTTTGGGAAAGAAACTCTACATTAACAATGTCAACAGCATATAAAGAGAATTTGTATGTTTTACAGGTGGCATTTTGATCCGGCGAGATTGGCGAGGATGTTTAAAGACAAATCAACTAAATGTTAGAAGTGTCAACAGGATCCAGGATCATATTTCCATGTGTGGTGGACATGCACCGAAGCAAGGAAATATTGGTTAAAAATTCGGGAATGGTTAGAAAAGATGACACTTCAATATATTGAATTTAGGCCAGAAATATTTTTGTTAGGGATTATACCAGAGACATATACTAAAGATGATATATATTGGATGGTGCATGTTTTGACAGTGGCAAGGATTGTATTTGCAGAATATTGGAAAGCTCTGAAGAAACCGAACGAAGGAGATGTGATTAAAAAATACTAGAATGTGCAGTGTGGCGGTCTCTCATGAGAATGAAGAAACAACACGAATGCTTCTTTGGGATGAGAGCACCTAGAACAAAATTCCAAGCTTCCTTTTATTGTTACATCTCTGAAAGCAGATAACACAAATTTACATGATTGGGTCAGAAAGCTGCATGCCTGGTTTTTGCTCGTACCCTTCCTCCAATTGTTGACCAGAAGCCTGCATGGTGATTCCTGATAAGGAGTAATGGTAACAGCCTGATAAAGAGTGTCCGATGCTATTCGACCCCCCCACTGTCCATGCGTCATGATGTTCAGAGGATAGTAGATAAAAACATATTTCCGGCTGATATAGGCTTCTGCCTCTTCCTGCTTGCCTGTCAGCCTGCATGATTCCTACACTATGTCTTCTACGTTAAGTCCGAGAGAATCTTCAAATCATTAATCACATCTTTTTGGGAGGAAAGAGTCTACAGTAACTACAGAGTGTTTCTGGATTGTCCAACTGTACTCAAAAGTGCAGTTAGTCTTGTTAGGATTTAATCTGAATTTATTTCAACAATCTATCCTCAACATCCTCCAGACACTGGTTCAGGACTTCCCCAGCTTGTCCTAGAGCAGGGCTGTCAAACTCCCAGCATGAAATTGAGAAATGATCTTTCCAAACACATATATATAGATGTTAAATAATTCAATCACAATACCTATCTTGCAAGCCCAACCTCGTGTCTTTGATATTCTTGTCACAGATAATGGCAAGGATATCACCCTTTTAGTACCTACATTTACTTTCCCCATCTTAAAATAATATCTAGATGTCATCTGAGTTTTCTTGACAGAATGCCAAGGTTTTAAAAAGGAGCTCCTTTCTCACTTCCTCCAAATTCCTTTCAAAAAGTCATTTTTGGCTTCATACACTGACTATTTTTTTATGAACTTCACTTTATTTCAAAGTAAAGCATTTGGTATTTTGTTGGCTTGCAGTCTCAGAAAGAATTAAACTATATTTTAAATAGCTAGAAAATACTGTTCTTTTTGCTATATTAAACTGGAGAATCCCTTTGCTTTGGCAAAGTACATGGATCAAAGGTGGTGTTGCATCCTGCTACTAATATTTTTCAATGGCAATTTTAAACAGTGTTTTTCCAGTGTCTGATGTAAAAGACTGATTGTTGACTTTTCAATGGTTCATGCAAAACACTTTCACTTAAACTCTAATGAGACTTTCATATTACAAGTATTATTTCTTAATGGACTTGGATGCTGGCAGCACATGGAAATGGATTTTCTGTTTTTAGCCCTGTGCCATGGCTGCTTAATTATCAAAGTTAAGTAAAGATATTTCCAGAGCAAACTATCATTTTTGCTGAGCTCAATTCATGTGCCATCTATAATACATTGTGGGAGCTTGAAAGCAAAATATGTTTATGCACCTGCATTCTGATTGATTCTGTAATATGTCATACAGTAAAATCCAAAGTGAAATGAAATCACAGTATTATTTATTTTTATTTTTGTTTAATGGAATGGATCTTGGTGATCTTTTTCTCATCTTTTCATTAAAACTGCCTTGAAGAATGAGCGTTCAATCTTAATACATGACAAGCAAACTGCACAGTGACACCAGTCATACTCGTTATTTGTGGGTAGTTTATTTCCAAGAGCCTTGGTGACTCAGTGGTTAAAATGCAGCAATGCAGCCTATCTCTGCTGACTTGTTCAGCAAGTTGTCAGATTGACTCTTACCAGGCTCAAGACTGACTCAGCCTTCCATCCTTCTAAAGGTCAGTAGAATGAGGACCCAGATTGTTTGGGGGCAATATGCTGACTCTGTTATTGCTTGGGGAGGGTTGTAAAGCTCTGATAAGCAGTATACTGTATAACATCTGAGTGCTATTGCTATCCATGTTGTAAACCGCCCAGAGTCCTTCGGGAGTTGGGTGGCATAAAATTGTAATAAATAAATTAAAAAAAGAAAATAAATGGGAAAGAAAACAAATTGACAAATTCCAATGTAATACCGGTAGCAGAGAATATTTGTAGCTCAAGGTGGCACTGTGAAGTCCTCAGCGCTCTCTGGGCTTGGTTGTTTGCTTGCAGATATTTTATGGCCCAACTAGGTAACATGATCATGAGCATCAAGAACTCCACAAATAGACACAAATAAAGGATGCTCCCTGATTGGAAAAAGGCTGTCCTCCCCATTCTACACAATAGTTTATCGTACTACTACCATCTGTCCTGCCAAAATGTCTTGAGATAAGTCTATGAGAGAGGTCAAAATGCCCCAGGGTCATGGGCACAAATTGGCATCATCTGCCTAAGTGAATTCCATCACTATAAGATGGGAAGCAGGGAAGAGGCTGCTGACAATTTTCAGTCAGTCTCTTGCCAAAAATGGGCAAAAAGTAAGCATCGACTATGAAAGATGCACCCTCAAAAAAAGCATATTCGTAGGCAAAATTCATTCCAAAAATGCATACGAACATAGCTATCATAAAGCAAACATTACCCTTACACATAAGGATTTTCCAGATTTTTTTTATGCCCCAAAATTTTGGAACGGAATGTCCAAAAATTTGTGGACACAGACATGAGGAGATTAAGATTAATCCTGCACACTTCTACCCTTTTAGACTTCCCCATTTATATTTTCTTAACCCTTTGTTGTTTTCTAAGGGGTCAATGCATATCACTCGGACATATTTTGCTCTATTTAGGAAGCTTGATTTCTATATACCATAAAAGGTTTGGAATAGGGATATTGAACCTTTTTTTTTTTGCCCCCAGACTAAATTAACACATGATTTTCTTTCAGGGATTGCAAGCCAGTGGGGCAAAAAACTACACTTTAAATGTACTCCACACCCTGTTTCCTCAGATACATAGACACAGAAATGCATATATACTCAGAAGTGTGCAAAATACATCCATATTCATTCTTGCCCAGAGGACATATGTCTACGTTCATTGCAAAGTTTCAGCCCTTTGAAGTAGCCCAGATAGGAAACCAAAACCATGAGGACTAGCTCTGAAGTTATTGCAAAGTAACAGTAATAGAATCTGAAAGCACATCTCCCTTCCCTTTGCCTTCCCTTTCCAGAGAACTAGGCAGCGCCCCTTCTGAGCTATCTTCTCCACCCACAGGCCTCTTTTGAATTTAGATTTCTCTTATCAGACTGGCCTGCTGGCTCTTCCTCCTGCCTCTCAAGGTTATTCTCACAACTTGCATTACACAGAGACACTTAAACATCACACCCAGATATGGGTAGTCCTTGACTTATGCCCACAGTGGAGCACAATTTAACAAAATTCTGTGGTTAAATGAGACACTTGTTAAAATACGTTTTGTCCCATTTTATTACTTTTCTTGCCTCGGTTGTTAAGGGAATCATTATAGTTGATAATTTAATAACAGTTAATTTTCTTTTTAGGTCATCTCTTTTCTTGGCAATGAACTTCATGATTTGAGTATATATTGAACTAATGAACTGAGAATATTGTATTAAGAATATAAGATGATATAGAAGATTTGAATGAATTGAGAAAGTATTGAATTAAGAATATAAGGATATATAAAATGGGGATACAGATAGAAATAATTTAAAACAATTTAAAGTTTAATAGAGATTTAATTTTAGGTATTGTGATAGAGAATAGAAAATAATAATTAACAATTATTGGATAAGAATGGAATTAATGTGACTTAGAGAAAGATTTATATATTACATTTAAATAATATAATGATATATGAGAAATTGAACAGGAATTGAAAATGTATGAATATAATATAAGGTTATTATGTTTAAGAGAAAGATAGAGTTTGTTAAAGTTGAAAATGAACTTGGTTATTTGTTTATGACAATTAAAAAAACGAATTGGAAAATGGGAAAATTGAATGAAAGAACTGAAAATGTATGAACAGAACAGATGATGTTCTATGAAAATATACTGAAAATACATTAGATTTAAGAATTAAGATGATATGGATAAGATTGAGAGATATATAGAAATATAGATTAGAATAATTATAAAATTAGATGATTATAGTGTTGTTAATGATAGATATTAGGAAAAAGTTGTTAATGAGTAACAGATAATTAATTTGTGTTAAGATAAACAGAGAAATATTATATTGAATGATGGTTATATATAATATAAAGTATGTTGATTTTGATTGTTAAAAGATTAAAATAAGAAGCAGGGATGTGAATAATGATGAATTGGATGGATATAAGTGATGCCCGGAAACAACTTCATTTATGCAATGCGACAATGTGTTAAAAAGAAAAATAATAAAAAATCTATGGAAAAAAAATTCTATTATTTTATGCTTCTAAAATTCTAGGGCAGTGTTTCCTCCTGCAAAGGCCAACTAGCTCTCCTACCTTAAGAAAAGGGAGAGAAAGAAAAATTCTCTTTTCCCTGTCAGCAACTGGGGTGAAAACAGATTATATCACAAAGATTTTCTATATTCCCAAAGGATTTGAAACATACTTCATAGATCTAGAAACCAAAATATAGGCATCTATAAAACACTAAAAAAGGCACAGATGTTTTATACTCAGTCTAATCTAACAAATGTCTTTTTTGATTCTTTCATTCTCCTAGAATTAAACCTACAATAATGTGAGAGAAGAGCAAAGTTTTAAAATAATAAGTCAAGTTGTTTTTCAAACACAAATGCCTGGATAATTTTTACACTCTTGAAAAACATTTTCTTGGAATATTACCAAATTTATTTTTTTTAATAAAATGTTTATTTTGTTTTACATATTAAAAAACATCATCCAACATCGAACTTCGTGTTACCTGGGATTTTACATCTTAAATTTCTTAAGGATCAATATAAATCCTTATATTCAGGAATATTACTGAATTTATTAATAGTCAAGAGAGAAATACAGTATATTGTTGAAATAAATAAACAAATATCTCAAAGGTGCTTTTTTCAACAGGCAACTAGATTGTTTTTTTTTTTTCCTTGAGAAAGAAGAAAACGTTTCACTTCTCATCCAAGAAGCTTAATCAGTTCTAATGGTGGGTAGATGGAAGGATAATACTGACAATTGAGACTGGATGGTGGTGGTGGGGTGGAAAGATAGGTTCTGATAGGATAGTGCGGGATGGAAGGATGCATAGAAATAGAATTCTTCTTTCACACACCCTCGCCATCCAGCTGGATTTTCATCCAGCTATCGAGTCCTTCCGGAAGTCCTGGGATAGCCAGATATTATTGTTTGATGTGGTAAAGTTATCATTGCAGGATGTAAGCTGTTCAAACTAAAGCTGCCTGTTGCAACTGACTGATGGTTATTACATTTTATATTCATATTGTTCCCCTCATTTGGCAAAACATCTAAATACACCACAAACCTCCCACACAACTAACAAAAGAATCTTTAAATTTAAAGAAAAAAAAGATTAGTTACAAAAGGTCTAAAAAACTAAAAAAAATTATATTATCAATATATAATTATACATTATCAATAGTCCATTTTATTAATATGTATCATACACTACTATGTAATGATCAAGAACAAATATTATAAAATATCACAAAATCTGATATCCTAACTAATACCCCACACTAGCTCATCTATCCTACCAGTATTGCTGAGTGCATTATCCAAGATATACCACCAGCTTCACAACATCTTAAAAATACATGTTCTAGACATGCACATAATATTCTATATTAGAATTGTTTAATAATACTAAGAGAAAATGAAATGTGGAAATGGTGATACAACATAAGCCTCAATAAGTGCTGAGAAGTCTAACTACAATTTGAGTTTCTTTGTGAAAGCCAGAATTCACACTGGAAATATTAAACATCACCATGCTATATTCTTCTTATTCATTGGCACAACCTTTTGATCTATTTGTTTTTCTTTGATATAATATTTCAACTAAGTATAAAAACTTTAAATTGTTTAATGAGGTTTAAAATGACTCAATTGTTATGGCAAGGAAAGAATAAAATACTTTTAAATTCAGTTGTAACTAAAAAGGTTAAAGAACATCAACAAATTAGTGTTTTTGTTTGCTAATGCATCCTTAATCTTTGCTTATCTCAGGAATAAGCAAAATGTGTCTGATTTTAGAAATTACTTTGTGCCTTGAAGTTCAAATCCTGAAAAACACAGCACTGGTTTTTTTGTGCCTTTAAACATACAGTTGAAATATTTTACAGATTTTATTTATATACATGTATGATATACAATGCTGATTATATTTGTTTTGGACTCTGCTTTTCACATCAGTTTCAAAATGATTTCAAGTGCTCCTACTACCACTAGTAGTGATAAAGCATATGGAAAGTATAAAAAAAGAGTTTGAGCTGGTTTTGAATTTGAACAGCTCCTTTTAGTTTTCAAAGATGGAAGATACAGCCGTGATGGGTATGGATTGTAGGACCTGATGTCTAAAAAACTGGATAGTGCAACAAGACCCAAGTCATTATAAGGCTTACTGTTGCAATCCCTTGCACACTTTTCTGTCTATCAAATTTCCACTGTGTTGTATAAAAAAATTTGAGCAATGTTGAGATATGTGATTATGGCATTTAATTTAAGAAAGGGTAGATTTGTAGAGGTCATAGGAAATATATTTGAAGGATGAGAGGAAGAGCCACTACTAAGGCAACAGCCAGGTCACAGTGGTGTGTAAACTTCTTCCAAGAAACTAATTTGAAAATACATCTCAAACAAGCCCCTAATTCACATGAAGATAAAGTGTGTGTGTGGCAAGGAGTGATGGTGGTAGGGAGACATATTCAGCCTTGCAAGGTTCTGTTAGTATAAACCTAGCCTATATGGCATGTTTTTTTGTCTGGTCTATCTTTTGGGGCTGACTGATTGATCCTGTTCTTTGCTGAACAGTTAAGGTTAGAGAAGCAGCTAGTGTGGTTACTTGCAAATGGTTCAGGAGCATTTATGTCAGAATAAACCTATAAGCTAAAAATGGGCATAAATATCACTTGAATGTTTTAATAGTGCACTTTTATTCCTTTTAGTTCTGTAGAGAATATTGCATGTCTCAGAGGACTGTCTGGCAGACAAGAAGAGAAAAGACTTGGGAAAAGTGTACAAAGATAGACCGAAAGGAAGAGCGTATCTAAAACAATTATATAATCAAGAGTCTGAATAAAGAACCTATTAAGAAAACCACAACAATTGTTAAGTAAGATCCTGGAATATTATATAAGCATGGCTAGCTTTATTTTCTTTACTTTCTTTTAATATTTATTTATTTATTTACTGGTATTGGATTTTGAGGCAACCTGAATTAAAAAAACCTCTGGAGATTTATATTATTTAAAAGAATACATAATTTAAAAAGAAACATGACTGACAAAATCACTAAAAACATCCCAATGACATAAACATGTTGATGGACATTTTTGCATGCCATAATCTTGCTCTCAAGCCTGACAAAGAGGGTGTTCTAACTGCACTGCTTGGGAGCTCTGCTTCAATTGTGATTTCGTCTTCAAACTTACCAGGAGAAAAGCATACCTTTTCCCATAAGCTAAAAGTACTTTGGATAAATGCTTCCCTTCATGCATAAGCATTGTGTTGGAACAATTAATAGCTGGACATAGCCTATAGGCTTCTAAAGTTTCTGTAGATACGTTATGTCAATGCATTTAGGGATCAGCTAGGGCGCTAAGCAGCAGATATGATTTAATATCAAGAAGTGAGAAAATACATTCACAAAACACAGGCACATAATTGTAATAAATTTGACACATATAATGCAGCGGTTACCATGAGAAATTATATGAAAATGTTCAAGAAGAAAGTCACCTAATGACTACAATGATAGCATTTCTACAGAGATTTAATTGTGTATGTTTATCAGCAAGGCAGTTTGATCTAGCGGTTAAGGCACCAGACGAGAAACAAGGAGACTATGGGTTCTAGTCCTGCCTTAGCCATGAAAGCCAACTGGGTGACTTTGAGCCAATCACTCTCTCTCAGCCCAATTCACCTCACAGTGTTTTGTTGTTGTGAGGAAAATAAGAGGAGGAAGGAGTATTGATTATGCCTTGTTTATGACAGGAAAATAAATAAACAAATGATCAAACGAACACTACCTATTAATATTTAAAAAACGGATTGAAATTGTTAGAAGAATTGTTATTAGATGAGGATGCATCTCATACTGAACGTGAACAACCATATAAAGGAGAAAAGTCTATAAGGGATAAAAAGACATCAGAAAGTGAAGATAATGAGTTCATGTTCTGGATTCCAAAGAGAAAGAAATTGTGTTCATGGATACTAACTAGACATTCTGGGACTGGTCAGAACTTTACAGCAACGTATATTAAATTCACCAAAGAAAGAAAAATTATATTTGGAAAAGAACTAGGCATAATAAACCACTACATATCCCCTGGCCAACGGATCTCAGCGGAAGGTGATACAAACAAGGAAATTGATTGGTGTATTAAATGTGGTTGGCAGGCATTTGGCAAACTAAGAACAATTTTCAAGAATAACCTCCCCCTATGCCTGAAAAGTTTTCAATCAATCAGTGTGTGCTACCTACTCTTACGTATGCTGGGAAAACATGGCTACTAACCTCACCAATCAATAAAAAAGCTACAAGTGGCGCAAAGAGCTACAGAAAGATACATGCTTAGCATTATAAGACAAGATAGAAAGTCCTGCACACGGATTAGAGGACAAATGAAAATATAGGATATCATCAAAAGAGTAAAAGAACTGAAATGGAAAATGGTCACATACCAAGAAGAACTGATGGCAGGTGGACCAAGGCAGTCATAGAATGGTTCCCACTTGATAAAAAGCGCCCACACCTAAAATAATCAACAACGACATCAGCAAGTATTGTGGGCCCAACTGGCAAAAGAAAGGACCGTATTGACTGGAAACAGTTGAATGAATCTTGCAGTGGATAGACAATGGGTAAAATTATGGCGATGATGATATTGAATTTGCAAGCAGAGTTAAGTTGTTGCCAACATTTATTTTAATTTTTGCCTATGGTCAGCCTCACCCACCTACAACACATATGCCTGAGTTACTCCACAAATTCATCTGGAATTATGGTTGATTATTTTGTATATCTTATCCAAGGAGATCTAGATCTTCAATGGTTATTTGACTGAAAATTACTTTTACTTATCATATTCTTCAGAAAGGAGACGACGTGAACCCAATTATGAATGCCACTAACTATTCTCAGAATCAGCCGAGTCAACTGGTATACTTGTTTAAAGTGCATGAATACCTTACTGAATATTCACTGCTTAAAGTACTTGAATATACTGTGCCTTTCACATATACATAGGTAGATACTATGAATGCTGAATTAAGCAAAATGTTGAATAGTGGTATTGCAAAAATAGAACACAAAAATCCAAGTTGGATATTGAACATGTTGATTATACCAACAAATTGAACAGCATACAGGTTTATTTCCCCTCCTTGGAGTCTGTTCTTGAACTGCTTGACAATGAATAGGCATAGACCAGTCAGATGTTTTAACAAAAAGCCATGCAGTCCATTTTTACCTGATGCTGACTAATTCTTGATGTTTTTTGCCCTTTTCTCCACCATTTCTGCTGTTTATACAAGTTCTTTCATTTCAGCTTTTTTTAAATTATTCTTATCCATCTCCTTTAACTAAGCTTCATTTTTGTTGCAACTGGACCCAGAACTGCACTTTTTTATTATTATTTTATTACTATTTATTCGATCTACACCCCGTCTCTCTTCCCCGGTCAAGGGGAACTTTGTCAAGTGTTACAGTCTCTCCACTGATGGATTGGTAGAAACATTTATGATTTAACTGAAGATTCTGCCTATAGTGTGCAATTTGGGCTTCGTATCTGCTGATCTTCTTGATTATAGCTGTTATTTAGTGATTTATTATTTCCAGTGCTTCCATGATTATTCTTGTTTCTAGTGATTATTCTTGATCGGATATTTGTTGGTTTCCTTGTTCTTCAGTTTTTCTTTCATCTGTTCTAGTTGCTTGCATTTGATCTTAGCATGCTCATGTTATTTTCCAATCTGATCTTCTAATTTGGCATGTTTTCTTATTTGCTGATTTTGTATCTAGTTATAAGTACAGCTGTTGTATACATTAGTTGGTGGTTTGTTTCTTGTAGTGAGCTAGTGCTTATATTTCATATTATAGTATTGTCATCTTTTAATACTTGTACTGACTTTGGTAGCACGGTGGTTAGAGTGCAGTACTGCAAGCTACTTCTGCTGACTGCTAGCTGCAGTTTGGCAGTTTGATTCTCACCGGCTCAAGGTTGACTCAGCTTTCCACCCTTCTGAGGTTAGTAAAATGAGGACCCATATTGTTGGGGGGAATATTACGCTGACTCTAAACCGCTTAGAGAGGGCTGTAAAGCACTATGAAGTGGTATATAAATGCTATAGCTATTGTTACTAGTTGTTTCTTTGGAACAAGCTTCAGTGAAGGCAACTTTATTGGTGTTTTTACGCTGTTCTAGAAGCTCAATTATTCTGTTTCAATTCCTATTGTTGTTTTTAGTTAGAAGGCTTTGTTCTTTCTGTGCAAAAGGCAGAGGAGATGGTGTCAGGTTTGGAAATGAAAACAATTCAATAGCTATGCTGCTTCCTCTATTGCAGACTCCCCCTGGCTTGCCTCTACTGTCTGAGGTATTCTGGCAAAGCTTCCGATTTCTTTGCCCTGTGGGGTAGATCTTTGCAGTTCTTCCCATTCTGCTTCTGTGAATACTTTAATCTGTATTATAAACTGAGGTTGATCTGCTAGCTTCTGTTGTGTTATTTCTAATTCTGGATGTTTCTCTTTCCAGAACTGATGCACTCTTTTCCTCTTATCCTCTTTTTGTTGGGAGTTGTAATTTGTAATAATTTGTAATTTGATTTGTAATAACAGATCACTATTTCATTGTTGTCTTTGTATATTTGAAAGAGGTAAACAACTTTTCTTCCAGTAGTTCTGCAGCAACTGGCTCCTTTGCACAGTCAACAGGCCTGTGTCCTTGTAGCCCATTTGTCATTAGATGTCCAGGAACTCCAACACTTTGCAAAGTTCTTGTTGATCTGGACAACGAACAATCTGGCATGGGTTTTCATAAATAATAAATCATTATATTGTGTATGGGAAAGGAATTCTTCATTTAGCTCCTCTGATGATCATGCCCAATGTGGTTGAGCCTCTAGCATAACCCTCATCCTCCTTGGAGCAGGCAAACCCCAGTTTTTAGTTGTTATATTATTATTACATTTGCAATTAATTATACTGATTAATTATAAATTAGTATATCTGCCTTGTATTAATGTGGGGAGGGGCATAAACAAGGCTGTACTAATAGATAACATTTTGTAATTCTATGCAAGGTGCATCAGATTTGCTAACATCGATGCACTGGACATTTTGGCAAATAGAATTGCCACCAGAATTTCCCCATTTGAAAAAAGCACCAGAGATATTATAGGCTTGATCAAGTCCTAAACTCTCAAAGGATATAAACTAAATAAAACAAATATCATTTTGGTTTTGAAGAGATTGTTATATTATGACCTGTTATCTCAGTTGAGGAAATTAAATCTGATTCAAATAAGGCAGAAACTATTCTGCAAGCTCAACTCTTGAAAATCTGGATTTGCTGGTTCTTTTCTAGCTACTGTAACTATTGTATGACAGTTATTCTTAATTATGCAGACCCACTCTGACTGCTGATTAAAAAGGGAACCACTTGGCACTGATCTGCAGCAGCTGACTCTGCATTTCAACCACTGAAAAATGAGTCCATTAGACAACCTTGTCTGGCTTATTATAATCTCAATATACCAACTTTTGTGGTGACTGATGGTAGTCATTTGGAAATTGCTTCCATTTTGCTCTAGACTCAAGAAGATGGATCAAAGATGCCTTTTGTATATGCCAACTGCGCACTTTCTTCCATAAAGGAGAGGATTTTATGGATCAAGCATCAAACTTTGGGCTATAGAAGATTTTAATAATTATCTGTAGAGACATCAATTTATGCTGTTAATAAAACTTTCTTTGTACACATGCTTTAATCATACTAAACCATCATTTTGCCACCTTGCAGCCATCTTATTTAAATATTGCAACTGTACCATTTTTGTTGTTCAGTGCATTTCAGGAAAAATGAATATATCTGATTGCTTATTGTGTCTTAAATTACCTGAATCAGGATCCAATATATTAGTGGAACAGTAGATTCATCAAATGCTCAAGAAGCCCCTCCAACTGATTTCCAAATTTGGAATTGGTTTTAAAGCCAAACAGGATTTAGATCCTAATTCTGATGCAACTTCTCAGCCTCTCTCACACTATGGTGGCTAGAAGAAAGACTGTTCAATTGTAGTGTACTAACTATGAAATTATCTCCTTGGGAAAATACTAATTGTTTCCATCCTGTTTTTGCTTAAACAAAAATTAAAAACATGTTACTTAAGATAAGCATCCACAAGGTAAATAACTTTTCTAGAACTAGACTACCTTGTAGGCTGCTTTTTAAAATGAATTTTAATTGTTGTTATTTGCTTGTTTTTATTGGACATTGTTTCACTGCCTTATTGTACACCACTCTTCATGAGAAAAGTAGTAATGAAATATGTATGTATGGAGAGAAACTTCAAAAATCTTTATTTTTTAACATTTATTTAAGGCTTGGAGAAAGAAAACAAGCAAGGTATTTGAAAGGAGCATGTTTTTCTGCAACTTCAAAAAAAAAAGGCTTTGCTCTATCTTTCATTTTCCCTCCAATGTTTCATTTTTAAACTATGTCCCTTTTGCTTTTTTTAAATGCCCAAGGGCAAGGGAGTGAGGGAAGATTATATGACGAAAGTTCCCAATACCACTTTTTAAAAAATGTTTTTCAGATCTGGTTTTGCACTCCTGAAGTTAATTACATAAGTTTTAGTTTGTCTTTGTTTTGTGTAATGGATGAAAATATAGCCTGAAAAAAATGGTCTGCCCTCATTCTGCCTTATATTTACAATCTTGAAATTTCTTACTTTATTTTGTTCTCTGACAATAGTTTATTGCCTAAATTCAAACAAGTGTTTTTGTGTTTTGAGGTCACCTTCTATCTTCCTTTTGTCTTTGGATTCATGAATTTATTAGTCAAATTTCAGACTCCATAACAACTCTAAGTGGTATATAATATTAAAATCAGGTCAGCACAAAATAACAAGTAAAACGGTACAATAAATGTTCAGAAATATCAGTAAAATAACCTAGACATAAATATTCCCGGCAGAGGCCTACCACATACCTAGGAAGAATTGGTTTTTAAGGCCGGTTTATGAAAGACAGGGTAAGGGCCATGCAAATCTCTGGGGAATGCTCTTTAGTTGCTATGACAGAAAAGGCCTATTTCTTCAGTCCCATAAGATGACACTATGTAATGGATGAGAACTATAATCAATTACATGTTCCTGATGGGAAATATCACACAGCAGAGGTGTAAAATGTAAGAGACAATCTCTCATAGTGACAAATTCTATATTAGATAGTCCTCATTTGACGAACCTAATTGGGACCAGAATTTCCATCGCTAAGCGAAGTGGAATTAGATGAAACATCATTTAACTGAGGAGTCTCCAGAAAATTGCATTTTTCTCCCACCAGCAATGCTCTTTGGCAGCATGGTTTTGAACAGGATTTGGAATAACTCATAACGATCCTCGGATGTCTGTGTACCTGTACTTGCCTGGGAAGAGAATCCTGTGGATCACAATTCTCGGTAAGCAATGCCAGAAGGTCAGATTTCCATCTTTTCCAATATTTTTCCAGGTTCTGTAGGCATACCTCTGTTTTAACATCATGTTTTGAAGTTTCTTTTGTCTTAGTCTATATTTTTAACTGTTAAATGTTTGGCTGAATGCTGATTTATCTTATATCCCTTTCTCAGATTACAAAATGAACTGTCATAAGACTTTCTCTTTTGCTGCATGGAAGTCAGCGGCATGAGGATTTTCCTTTGATAGTGAAAGTGATTGTATTTGATCTTCAACAAATTTATACTGTAAGGATTTGGTATTTTACTTGTTCTTAAAATAATTTTGTTGTTTTATTCTTTATGTATATATATATATATATGATCTTTTTTTCCTTTTTAATATTTTCCCTTTTTATTCTCCACTGTGTGCATCATTATGTGTTTCTTCTGAGCTTACTTTGTTATGGAACATTTACTTATTTGTCCTTGACAAGAATTACTTATATTTTGCTTATATTTTTGCTTTTAAATTGCTTATATTTTGCATCCATTAAAGAAACTGAGACTATATTAAAATTATTACAACAATAAATTAAAAACTCTGAACATTATATATTATATATTCTTTACTATGGCACCAAAATAGATACAAAAGAAAGTCAGGAGCCCAATGCTTTTAGTGTTAAAGCCTTTTGGGAAATATTTGAAAACCCGCTTTTCAAAACTATTACTGTTAATACGTATTTATCAGTATTCAACAGGGTGGACAATCCAGAATATGTTTAACTTTATTACTTTGTTTTTAATGCATATTTTTCTGGTTTTATGTTGTTTTATTTTTGCCTCCCCCCCCCCCACTTTTCCCTTTCTTTTATTTTATTTTTGGGAGTTTGTATTTTAACTTTGGAAATAAAACAAAAATTGCATTGAAAGAAAAAAAATCATATAACTGCACAGCTTTTCGGATAGTCCTAATTGAGGTTGTTTGATGATTACCATACTGTTATTAGGTGATTACCCCATTCTTCTCCTGTTCTAAAAAACTCACTTCCACTTCAACTCTCCCCCATCTATACCCCTCCCCCCATCTCTACCCTTTTGGCCACCCTGCACTCCGCCACTGCGGCCTCCTCACTGCCTCCAGCTGACTTTTAGCATTTTCTTCCTCCTGCTGCTGAGGCACATCTGGCCTCATCAGCTGCTAGTCCTTTGCAAGATCTTCACATAGCTTCATGGAGGCTTTACAAAGGCTCAGCTGCTGCCACAGCATGGCAGGAAGAAGACTGTAAAGGTCACCTGGGTATGGTGGGAGATATCACAGATAGGCAGCAGAATGTAGGGTGGCCAAAAAGGCAGAACTGTTGGGAGATAGGCAGGTGGGGAGACTCAAAGTGCCCCCTACAGTCATAAATGTAGGCAGGCTGCCAAGCACCCAATTTTAATTTTAATTGCTGCAATGGCCATAACTCTGAGGATCAACTGTAACGGCTATTTGTTCAGCACCAACATGACTTTGAACCAATGGTTAATAAGCAAGGATTATCTTTGTATACTCTGAAGATATTAACCAGCTGTACTAGTGTATAGGAATAACTTTGGGAGGCAGGAGGAAGAGCCGCAGACTAGACAACTGTCACACATGAGATATGTCAGCCTACAGAAACAGAGGGGACGTAGGAAGTATTTCAGAAAGGACCACCCTTAGTTTTCTGGAGAGTAAAAGTAAGTAGAGAAGAAATACTTGAAGACATGCAAGATGTTAGCCCTTTGAGGTAGTCCAACAGGAAGTACAAATAATGAGTACTAACTCTACTTTTATTATAGGGTTACATAAATAGAGTCTTGAAAGTCTAAAAGCCTGTGGCTCTTCCTCTTGTCTTCTAAGGTCATCCCCACACACCACTATATCAAGAAACCCAACAAGAAAGCAGTGCAGCTCACAAAATAGAGATATTCCATATTGTGACATGTCCATAATTGCCCATCTGCTGGATAAGCAGAAGCTTCCAATCAATTTTCAAGGGAAGCCCCATGTATAGCATTGGCAACAGTCTGCGTACAAAGTTACAAATAAGTGACTATTTGAAAAACCTCTTGGCACACAAAATGAATCTATACAAAGGTTTTCCTGGCCCCCAAATTTTGAAGTCACTTCCTTCTTGAAACACAGTGCTATAATGCTCCAAACCACACTGGGCCAACATTTTCTGAATATTTTCTTCTGCCTAGAACTGAAATAGTTATGATCTTGGGCTCTGCTAGCCATATGTTGATTTGGTCCTACTCTGCCTTGGACCCCACCTATGGGGCCCTACTTGCCAGATCCTCCCTTTTACTTGGGTTGATTTGTGACTGAATAAATCCTCACACAATAGCTGTTTCAAGAAGGAGCATCTTTCTTGCATGGGCTCTCACTTTAGCTTGTACTGAATAATACTGCCTGCAAAATGGCTCACAACATACTGAACCACAATGTATTTGGCTTGCTTGTGGCTTAATGTCTTGAAGGAACCAGGTCCTTGTGCTTTGCGAACAATGCTTTATCCCGTTATGGAGACCCAACTCACAGTGGATTATTCAGCAAGCCATTGTTTACTTATTTATTTATTGCAGGCACATACAGGCAGTCCTCGACTTACCACCACAACTGAGTCCAAAATTTCTGTTGCTAAGCGACACATTGTCCCATTTTGTGTTGCCCCATTTTGCAACCTTTGCTTGAATATCATTGTTAATGAGAATCGCTGCCACTGTTGTAGTTACTCACACTGGTTGTTGAAGGAATTTGTCTTCCCTGAAGCTGACTTTGCTTCTCTCAGAAAGAGAGACCTGTCAGGACACTGCAGCTGCCATAAATAGGAGTCAGTTGCCAAGCATCCCAATTTGGATCACCTGGCCATGGGGACGCCACAAAGGTTGTAAGTGTAGGAAAAGGCCCACGGGCCACTTTGTTTTCAGTGCCGCTGTAACTTCAAAGGGTCACTAAACGGGCCGTCGTAAGTCGAGGACTATCTGTATTGCCCGACTGGTCAACTCTGTTGATGTGCACCCGTCCGGCATTGCCTGTTGGCTCCAGGCTCCCTGACCCAGAGAAACCACTGACCCGAGAGGGCCTTAAAGCGGCCTCCCCGCTTCCCGCTGTGACCTCCAGAGGGGCTGACCCACCACACACACACACGCCCCTCTTCAAGACACCCCGCTACAACGTCCACCCAGACCCCACATGACCCCATAGACCGGCTGGGTGACCGGTTTCAGGCGGCTACTCTTAAGTCTAAGGCTTTCGGGCGGACCCCGCACGGCAGCCGAGCCTCACCGCCATAACGACGCGACCCCACTTCCCAGCGCCCTTCCCAGCCCCGCCGATACCCACCGAGCCTGCGGGCTTCCCCTCCTAAGCCGGGCCAACCGCTCGGTCTCCAAGCTCCAGGACGCCCGCGAGGGTTGCTAAGGGGTGGGGGTGGGGCTAAACCATCCCAAGGTTCAGGGCTCGCAAGGCCGGCGCTTCTCTTTTCCGGAGTAAAAGTCATAATCCCGGCTCCTTTCCTAGCCTGACTTTAATTCTCAGTGACTTTACTCTGCGATTTTAATTTTCTTTAACCCCTTGCGCTCTTTTCTCCGACGACCGTTTTCCCCCCTCTCCCACCCCCGGGCCAAGAAATTGGTTGCTTCTTAATAAAAGCGACGCGCGCTGGCGATTGGCAGGCCGGAGTTTCCCAGGTTCTAGGGCTTAGTTGGAAGTTGGTCTCTTTGCCCCCCGAATATTGCTAGCAAAGAGAACTATTGGAGTCGGTGAAATACCTGCCGCGCTGCTAAAAAACGCTTGCAACGGGTTGCAAGGAACGTGGGAGCTGCAGTTCTAAGTGGGGATGGAAAATACAGTGGCGATAAACAAGGCGCGGACTACTAAGTAATTGCACTTATTTCATATCCTTTCATACTTAATATCAAGATTTTGCAACCTAGGGCTTCAGCGGGACGTGGAACAAGAACTGGCAGGTGCGTAAGGTGGATTCAGAAGATGAGAGACAACGAGATCACGTTCTTAGCATCAAGTTCCCCTTGACCGGGGAAGAGAGGCAGGGTATAAATATAAATATATAAATATAAATATAAATATAAATAAATAAATAGTAAATAAGATGGATAATAGAAAAAGCAAGGCAGTTTAAAAAAATGTTGTTTTTACTTGAGTCTTCAAAAACGTTTGACTGCAGTGTACAATAAATTGTGGCTATCCTTTCAAAACATAAATGGACCGGATCTGCCCGTTTAAGAATTTGTATAATGAGTAGAAGGCACCATTTATAATGGAATATGGAGTAACTAAATAGTTCAGAAGCAGAAAGTGTTCCATGGCTACATATCATCTTTTTATATTTACTTTATATGTAAAATATATCTTGAGAAATGCCAGACAACAAGAAATATAAATTGGAATTAATAATTTTTTAGCAGAAGCATCAGCAATGTCGGGTAGGGTGATGATTGGAAATGGGAAAAACTTGTTTGAACTAAATCACAGTTAAAAAGCCTACTTTTTATTGTGTTCAGAATACATTGAAATGAAAGAACAAATAATTCAATATTGAATGAAGCAAAAGCGGACTGTTGAAAATGTGACTAAAAAACTAAAACTGCAGTTTTTTGGACATATGCAAAGGCTCAAATCACTGCAGAAGACCCTGATGCTTGAAAAAATCAAAGGCAATAAAAAAGACAAAGTGGCTAGTGACTCTGAGTGTTGACATAAGCTTATAGAAGCAGTTATTGACAGACTGTCTTTGCAAAATGATGTCCATTGTGTTAGGACGAATTGGAAGTGACTGACTGAATAACAGCAACAAAAACAGCTGAAACTTCTTCCACACGATCAGGAGATATCTATAGTTAGGTCCAGAAATATTTGGACAGAGACAGTTTTTGTCTAATATTGGTTCTGTACATTACCACAATGAAGTGTAAATGAAACAACTCAGATGCAGTTGAACTGCAGACTGTCAGCTTTAATTCAGTGGGTTGAACAAAAAGTGGCATAGAAATGTGAGGAACTGAAGCCTTTTTTTAACACAATCACTTCATTTCAGGAGCTCAAACATAATTGGACAATTGACTCAAAGGCTATTTCATGGGCAGGTGTGGGCAATTCCTTTGTTATGTAATTATCAATTAAGCAGATAACAGGCCTGGAGTTCATTTGAGGGGGAGTGCCTGTATGTGGAAGGTTTTGCTGTGAACAGACAACATGCAGTCAAAGGAGCTCTCCATGCAGGTGAAACAAGCCATCCTTAAGCTGCAAAAA
>JANHGC010000687.1:193868-211850 GCA_027560395.1 Boaedon fuliginosus | reverse complement strand
GCTATCCATGTTGTAAGCCGCCCAGAGTCCTTCAGGAGTTGGGCGGCATAAAAATGTAATAAATAAATAAATAAATACACAGACAATCTTTAACGCACAACGATTTCTCTCTACTTTCAACTGTGTCATTCCAGCTTGATGCTTCTCAAGACAAGGGCACCATCAGCCTAGGGCAGTGATGGCTAACCTTTTTGGTACCGAGTGCCCAAACCGTGTGTGGTGCATCCCCAAAATGCAATTCGTGCCTGGCCCCGCATGCATCCCTATGCATGTGTGTGCGTCCCCATGCATGTGCGCCACCCCCCATGCATGCATACATGTCCCCTGCCCTTCACACATGCCCAGCAGAGACCCGAAGACCAGCTGGCCAGCAGGGAGCATGAGCACGCGCAGCAGAGCTGAGCTGGAGGGACGACTTGCGTGCCCACAGAGAGGGCTCTGCGTGCCACCTCTGGCATGCGTGCCATAGGTTCGCCATCGCGGGCCTGGGGGCTAAAAATGTTTTACGCAGCATTTTGGTTGCAATTTATGGAACCCCATTAGGCAGCGGAATTAAAAAAAAAAAAAGCACCAGAGATTGTGCAGGTCAGTTGAAGTCTCCTTGAATTCATGTTCCCCTCACTGCAGTGGCCCTCAAACTGATCCCTAATCCCTCGAGCGAGATCATTTTTTTTGCACCTTTTTGTTCCAATCCTCATTTCGGAAGGACATCACAACAGGTTCTGCCTACGCACAGGAAGCCATCAGGAAACAGCTTCCATAGCCACGGAAATTAAAACTGAAGAGCTCAAACAGGGAATAATAGTTTCAGATGAGGAACGATTTAAAAAAAAAAAAATTTGCATTCATCACGTATGACGTTTCTACTTTTTGGGGGACAGTAACTTCACATTCAGGCAGCCTTCAACTTGCCCCACTCGCTTAGCGACCGTTCAAAGTTACAACGGCACTGAAAAAAAATAAAGCAACGAATGTCCGGGTTTTTTTTCACCCTTATGACCGTCGCAGCATCTCCCTAGGGTCACACGATCAAAATCTGGATGCTTGGCGACTGGATCATATTTGTGACGTTTGCAAGGTTTCCAGGGTCAAGGGATCCACCTTTTGCAACGTTCTCACCAGGGAAGTCAGATCCACTTAGCTGTGCCACTACTAATAACAACTGCAGCGATTCACTTAACAACGTGGCAAGAAAGGTCATTAAAATAAAGGAGGTGGGGGGAACTCAGCAATAGAAATTTGGTGCTCGATTGTGGCCCTAAGTCAAGAACTACCCTGTCCTGTACAGAAAGAAAATGTCAGGGTGTTTTCCTTCCATACAGAAGTTAGAAACTGCCTCTGTATCCACCCCTATCTGGCCCTACAAGCTTTTTGGCCCCAGTCCCACCCGTTGGCTTTCTCTGATTCTCCCCACCCTAATGTTTCTCAACGAGAGGACAGAAGAGGAACATGCTTGATCAGGAGAAGCAAGAAGGAAAACTTCAGAAAGAGGAGCTCTGAAGGGTGTTGCACTGAGGATGTGCCCAGGCGTGGACTGCAAAAATGTCAGCAATGGGTTCCCTGCCAGGTTGCTGGGTGGGCGTGGCCTAGTCGGCCTCCTGCACCACGGGGGGGGGGGCATTTTTGCCCTCCCCAGGCTACAGAGCCATTCCTTGAGCCTCTGGGAGGGTGAAAACGGCCTCCCCGGCCTCTGGAGGCCCTCCAGAAGCCAGAAACAGACCTGTTTTCGGACTTCCGGCAGGCCCATTTTTCGCCCTCCCCAGGCTCCAGAGGCTTTGAGCCTCTAGGAGAGCGAAAGTGGCCTCCCCTGCAGTCCAGAGGCTAGAAACAGGCCCATTTCTGGACTTCCAGGAGGCCCGTTTTCGCCCTCCCCAAGCCTCCACGTGGGCCCTGCACATACCTGGGGTCCAAAACGGGCCATGTGGAGGCTCCTGGGAGGGGAGGGGTTGAGTGGGCGGGACCAGCCAAGAGTGGGTTCGCTGAACTGGGCGGACCCTTAGCAAGAGGATCCCCGAACCCGTGAGAACCAGCAGCGCACCCCTCAATCTGATCAGAGCACTGTTTTCCTGTCTTAAGCTCCAGAAATTATCTGGGCCACCTTCTCCTGGCAAATCTATCCCCTGAAGTTGCAGGAAAGGGAGTTCTTGGCTGCCAGCTAAGTTGCCTTAATCTTCCGCCTCCGCTTCTTTCCAAAGATCACCGCTGCCCATCGTCCTGGGATGTTGATGATCTCGAGAGGAAAGAAGGGAGAAAGGGGGGGAAAAAGGAGGGTGAACTGGGTCTACTCTTGAGCCAATAGGCCATCTGTGCAGAGAGGGCCTCGGAGGAAAAGTCGCCCTTGCTGGGAAGAGACAAAGATTCACCAGGGGATGAAATATGCATCAGCTTTAAAAACATTGCCAAGAAGGATACGCTGCTCGCACATGCAACGTCATGCTTGAAATCTATTCGAATGAATGCAGGTAGTCCTTGACTTACGACCACATGGGAGCCCAACATTTCCATGGCTAAGCAAGGCGTGAAAGTGAGTTTTGCCCCATTTTACGACCTTTTTCCACCTTAACAAAGGGAATCACTGCAGTTGTTAAGTTAGTAACATCGCTGTTCAGTGAATCTGGCTTCTCCGTTGACCTTGCTCGTCCGAAGGTTGCAAAAGGGGAATCATAGGATCATGGGACCCTGCAATCGTCATAAATATGAGCGTGCAAGCATCCGAATTTTGACAGCTGCAAAGGTTGTAAGTCTGAAAAGTCACTTTTTTTTCAGTGTCGCAACCTCAAATGGTCACTAAACGAACAGTTGTAAGTCAAGGACTACTGGTAAAACACATGATAAAGCCTCATCTCTTAGTACAGATGCTCAGTTTATTAGGCCTGGGTTTGCTCCTACCGTCAGTTCATTGATGCAGAGGGCTGAAACCGGAGCCCTGTGACCCCGAAGCTGCGTTACAAAGGAAAGTTTGTTCAAATCCCAGATGATGCAGGTGCGGTCACATGACCCACTCACAATGATGTGATAGGCCAGTGAAGCTGTTAAACACGTGACGGTCTCAGTATGGCCAAGCAGTGCCTAAACGCAAAGGAAAAGGAGAGCGAAAATCAAAATCAAGAGACACTGCGACACAACTTACCAGCAATTATTTCTTCAGACACATGAAAAACAAGACTTGGAAATGTATAATTTATTTATTATTTATTTATTTAGATTTATACCCCGCTTCTCTTCCCCGGTCAAGGGGAACTCTAATTAAAAGAGTATTATAGAAGATAAATTAAAGCTGTAGGAAGAAACACAATACTAAGAGCCCCGCCGCCTCGAGTTCCCCATTGGGGGAAGAGAGGCGGGATATAAATTAAATAAATAATAATAATAATAATAATAGGGGTTATAATGCAGTATTGCAGGCTAACTCTGCCCACTGCCAGCAGTTCGATCCTGACTGGCTCAGCCTTCCCTCCTTCCGAGGTTGGTAAAATGAGGATCCAGATATGCTGATGTTGTAAACTGCTCAAAGAGTGCTGTAAAGCACCATGGGGCAGTATATAAGTCTAAGTGCTGTTGATATGGGGAAAGCGAGGCTTGAACAGCAACTGCAAAAAATCCTAAACTTGGTGAACTGTGTCTAAATAATAGAATAGAATTCTTTATTGGCCAAGTGTGATTGAACACACTGTATGCTCTCAGTGTACTGTACATAAGAAGAAAAATAAAATAAAATACATTCCTCAAGAATCATCAAGTATCATAAGATACAACACTTAGCGATAGTCATAGGTTAGTAATAATTAATACTAATAAGCAATCAAATCTAATACTCAAATACTAGGAAACAAATAAAAACAATATAAAATTGTAAAGATACAAGCAACGCGATATAGTCATAAGTGAGAGGAGATAGATACTAGGTTGAGAAGAGTAGTAGTAATACAGACTTAGTAATAGAGACAAGATATCTGGATAAACAAGGGGTAATCTGAGTGTATTTAATTTAGACTTGAACCACTTGAAGCAGAGATGTGTACCGTAGACGGATGTCCCAAAGATGCTTTTTCCAAAAGACAACTGGACTCCCTTAGTTTTTATTTGAAAATGTTTTGCTTCTCATCCAAGAAGCTTCTTCAGCTCTCACATATTTTCAAACAAAACCCAAGACAGTACAGTTGCCTTTTGGGAAAAGTACCTTTAGGAAACCTGGATGATTGAGGATCTCCATTAGACATATAAGTGGAATGTTTTCCATAATTCAGAAGACTCTCATTTCCTTTCTTCAGCAAAGGAAGAAACTTCATCCATCTATCTCTGCCAACATACAGAAAAAAAAGACCAAAATCCTCCCTTTCAGTTCAGACCTAATCAGTGAAGATTTGGGTTCATCAAAGTTGTTCAATCAGGCTAAGAGTTTTTATGGATTTCAAGTCATTTTCCTGCAATTATAAAAGAGGACAATATGCTAGTTGTTGTTGGTGGTGGTGGGGAATACTTTCCATATTTTACAAAATGGAGAAATTGGTAGTGACTGTTTTCCAAAATGGTGACAGCTGTCATACTCAAATATTTATTTGCGTAATTCAGTGAGCATACTTTGTAGAGGTTTTCTGGAGGACCTTTCAAGATTTTATGCAGAATTTTAATTTACCTGCTTGAGGGTTAACATTTTGGCTTTTTCCTTGGAGGTGCCCATCTCCCACACGCAGACAACGGTGCTGGTGCCCCCAGCAATGACCAGTTTAGGGTTTGGACAGATGGCACAAAGAACTTGTCCCCATTCCGATAAGCATTCATAAACAATCACTGCCTAAAAAATAAATAAAAAGAATGAACAGTACAGGCATTGACTCTCAGGACAGCCAGTCCCAAATATTCTATTGCTATGGATTTCTTGGGTGTTCTTGGAGGTTGTTTTCTTGCAGACATTTCATGACAAATCGAGATAACATTATCAGTCCTATGATGGCATTTATTTGCTAATGAAACATCTCTAAGAAAACAATCACCATTAGAGAACACCAAGGAACCCACAGTTCATCCCTGAGCTACAAATATACAAATAGTATATCAGTACTATTCAGAGGTGGTATTCAGCTGCTCGGACCAGTTCAACTGAACCGATAGGGAAATTTTTTTTTTTAATCCCACCACTTCTATCATTCATTTAATATAAACTGAGGACACTGGCTAGGAAGCAGCGCTTGAAAGATCCAAGATTAATTCTGATAAATGGTGAAGGAGGGCCTAATAATACATTTCCTACTTTATGATTCTGGAATCAGAGACCTGTCTGTCTTTTTGTTCCAAAAGAGAACAGGAATGGTAGCAAAGGATTGTTAAAACCTCATGCAACTAAGGAACTCAGTTGGAAAGTTGAATTTATTTATTAATTTAGATTTATACCCCGCCTCATTTCCCCGGTCAAGGAATTTAGGAACGATTTTTTTGTTAATATGTTTAACCATAATTTATATCCCATTTTTCCTGACTATGAGATCAAAGTAAGATTCTAAAGCGATCCAAGTAACATTCTAAAGAATAAAAAGATTTTACTAGTAAAAGTAAAATTGACCAAACCTGACCTTAATTTAATTTTAATTTATTTGAATTTGTAGGCTACCCAATCCTGTAGGACTCTGGGCGGCTCACAACATAAATAAAAAACAATACATAAATCACATAGACATTTAAAATACCCCTAAAATTACAAAATTTCAGTGGGTTAATCTAATCCGGCCCGCCAGAAGGGAATATAAGGGAGGCAGATCCAAACAAATACTTTGTTTTCCCCACATTTGCTGTTTAAAAGTCCTGGTGAACAGTTTTCCATCATGTCCCATCCAATTTTGTTTAACATCTCTTTTTTGCTTTAACATATTAACATTTTCAGAGTTGAATAGACTTTTTAACAAATTTACTTAAAAAAACTCCTTTCATATTATAACAATATATATTTTAGAAGCATACTTTGCTTCTTGGGCTTCATCAAATTCTGCTTCAAGCATATTACCTGAGTGTTTTCCAGACATCAAAGCCATCTAAAGGCTTTGTACCATTGGTATATCCTCCAGCAAGCTTCACCAAAGTTGGCAGCCAATCGGAAATGTGTATCAGGTCATGGCTTTCGACTCCTTTCCGTTTCAATAAAGGACTGGCAATGAATCCAATTCCTCTCACTCCTCCTTCCCATAATGTCCACTTTCTTCCTCTTAAGGGCCAGTTGTTTCCACCTCCCAGAGTTTGGCCTCCATTATCTGAAATAATTTAACAACATACCGGTATGTGACTGAGCCTTAAAACATTTTCTCATATACTGTACATTTATGTAATACTTTATGTGTGAAGAAGAAGGTTAGACTTGACAGCCAACTTGCTCCGTCTCATTCTATGATTCAGTGTAATTGTTATTACTATATTAGACCAACATTTTCAATAGGAAAATAGAAGGCTGTATTTTAATAGGGAGGGCCTACAGTTCAATATATTGGGCCAGATATTGGTCTATTGCAAATTGGTGTTACTTTTGGCTTTGTTTGATAGTATGAAACCAGAAGCTATGGTTGTACATCACAGTTTATAGCTTAATTTTATAACAGTCCACTGCTGTGTTATCAAGAAATCATAGTTAAATAATGGTTTATAGAATATGAATCAAAGAGATAACATGGAATAGTAAAGAAAGGATCAGTCCTCAGAATCTCCAGTGTAAGAAAAAAGCAAAAATTCCTGCCTTCAATTTCATAAGCAACTATCATCCAAATAAACAGTTCTAGCTCAGAATAATAGAATAACAGAATACCTCTTGTGATTATAAGGTAGGGAACATGACTAAAACCTTGGATAGCTGCTCTGGATCTATATAAACAATATAATGTAAACTAAAGAGATTAATTGCCTGACTGGATAAGGGCTGTGTCCCTTGTGTACAACTACGGGTACCAATGGGTTGATGGACACCTTGCCCATCATCTTTATGTTTTACTTCTATTTCACGTTTACATTCTTTAAATTTAAAACAAAAATTAAACACAAAATTGTGTGTATTTCAGTCTAACCTCAAAACCACTTAAAATTAGTTGTTCTGTTCTGGATGTTAAATTGGCCCCATTCCTGTTAGCCTGTTATAAGGCCTTAAAGACATAATTGTGTCATCAAGCCAGTAGAATTGGATGTATGGCAGAACCTGTGCAGTATTTATGTTGACTTGTTACCGTAGTTGTTTTTTAACGCCTGCTGCTGATTATGTGTGTAATGTTTTATTGCTATATTTTTAACTATGTTTTTTAAGTTGTTAGCTACCAAGAATCATGAAATTGAAATACTGTATGCAGAAATATAGATTGAAATATTCAGTTCACATATCCAAGCCAACACCATTAAGATTTATGTTGTTCCCTTTTCTCTTAGTTTTAGAAATGCACAATGCATCCATTGTTTCCTTCATTTTATACATTAACTAATGCTTTTACCATTTATTCCTCTTATTTTCCAAGTCCCAATATTCTCCATATGTTGTGGTTGCCAACAGTTGAGCCTGCAAAGCTTTGGTCAATTGAGGCTTGTACAAAATGGTTTTAGTAAATTAAACGGGAAAAAAATCTAAGATATTAGCTTTAGTAATACTCATGTCATATGCCCACATTCTCTGCTGATGCTAGGGATTATTTTACTTTTGCCATTTTATCAGAAGGGACATCCAAATATTTATACAAATATTTATTTATTTGTTTGTTTATTTATTTGAATTTATACCCCGCCTCATTTCCCCTATAAGGGGAACTCTAGGTGGCTTACAATAAAAAAACATATCAATACAATGTCATAGGATAATTAAAACAATACTAATCCAATCACACTCAACAGTCATCCAGAGGGGAGGAAGATATTAATTCCAGGCCCTCCGCCAAAGCCAGGTCTTCACAGCTTTGCAGAAAGCTAACAAGGTAGGGGTAGTCCTAATCTCAACGGGCAGATCGTTCCAGAGGGTCAGCGCCGCCACAGAGAAGGCCTTAGCATGGGGGCCTGCCAGCCGGCATTGTTTGGCTGATGGGACCCTATGTAGGCCAACTCTGTGGGATCTCACTGGCACTGGGAGGTATGTGGTAGCAGAAGGCGGTCTCGAAGGTAAAGAGAAACTAAAGAGAAATGTACTGATAGTGAGAACAATTAAACAATGGATAGGGTTGCCTCCAGAAATTGTGGGTACTCCATCATTGGAGTTTTGAAAAGATTAGACATCCATTTGTATGGAATGGTGTAGGGCAGAGGTGTCAAACTCTGGCCACACCCACCCCTGGTTTAGTGGATGGGGGGAAATTGTGATATGACACATGACGATGTGACATGGTGAGTTTGACACCCATGGTGTAGGGTCTTCTGTTTAAGCAAAGGACCTTCAAGGTTCTTTCAATGAATTCTTCTGAATTCTGTAATAATAAAGTCAGCTCCTAGTGTTCTAGTGTTCCTGGCAATAGCATGGAAATGATCTGCCATTCCCATCTTTTCAAGAGAGGTGTACAGATCTGGAATTTTGGGTAAGGGACGACAGGCAAGAATAGTCACTCATTGACACTTACCAAAAAAATGTAAGATATCACAACATTATTTTGCTGCAATGGAATAATGTGGAAATAAATACAGTATATCTGAGACCAGTTCCTCATCAGAGATATCTAGATCTCTTAATAGTATCATTCAATCATTGGTGAGCTGATGCAACAGTAATGAAGATAAGCCTTATGTCACCATTGCAATGGCTGGGTGATGCTATGACCCTGTAAATCATTTGTGAAGAGTTAGCTCAAAATACACAGGTTAATGCTTTGGTTTCATGTTAAGATAAGTTTATGTGTTCATAAAATGCAATATTTTATGTCATGAATCTTTATATCTTATATGAATTGAAACTAATGAATTCTATTCAAATCTTTTTGGCTTTTTATAAAATATGTGTTTTTCATTTTATTTGCTACGCTGGACACTCTGGGAATGCCTTATTCATTTGCAATGCTATTAGGCATCCAGGTAACTGAGGCTGTATACTTTAGTGGGATTGTAATAATGTGTTTTATTAGTTTTGTAATAAAGCTATAGGTACA
The DNA here is from genome assembly GCA_027560395.1 of Boaedon fuliginosus. NCBI lineage: Eukaryota > Metazoa > Chordata > Lepidosauria > Squamata > Lamprophiidae > Boaedon > Boaedon fuliginosus. The sequence continues at coordinate 202,764 of JANHGC010000687.1, read as the reverse complement.
TGTTTCTTTTTAAAAAAAACCTTCTGGTACTATAATGAAGGAGTTGAAACACTAAGTGGAAACCAGGTCATGACTTAGTGGGGTTATGAAACAAGTGAAATTACTCAGTGGTAAGCCAGCAATTTCAGTGACCCTGTTACATTCTCATTGCATTGCTGTGAATAAAAGAGTTAAAGCCCGAAGAATCCAGGTGAGAAAGTTTCACCCGCAGCTTCTTTAATCTTTCATTGCTGGATTCTCCTTGGCATTATGAAGGATAAATGCTAACTGACCTTTTCATTCTGGCTACAAAACTCAGGCAGGAATGAGAATAATTAGCCAAGGTAGGAAAGAAAAAGTGAAAGAGATGGGGGTGAAGGGAATAATGTTAATTATCACTCCATTTCATAGCCAGGAGCTATGTAGAAAATGCCCCCTTAAAATCACCTGAAGTTAATTTGTGACACATTGCATCAGCCCAGCTGCATTCACCCTACTCTGCTTTTAGGCTGGTGCTTACATGATGCCAGCTGGTGCCAGTGGGATAAGGAAGAAAAGGGCACCTAATACTGTAGTTTCAAGGTGTGTTTTCTTATTGATAGGGCTGAGAAGGGCAAGGCAAATCAGCTGAGAGCAGGACTGGTGTTTGTGGAAAGTCTTTGGAATCTGATCTGAGGTGTCCAATTTTGGCAACTTTAAGACTTGCGGAATTCAACTCCCAGAATTCCCCAGCCAGCATCATTGAGTTCACAATCTTAAAGTTGCCAGGGTTGGACACTCCTGTAATAGATGTTGGCAGAAGAACAAAAAGCATCTGAAAGCATTCAGAAGGGGAATGTGTTCTTATTTGAAAATGTTCATGTTTATGTTTATTATGTTTATGTTCATTACATTTAAACCCCGCCACTCTTCCCCAGTCAAGGGCAACGCGAGGAGGCTTACAACATGATTAAAATACAATAAATACAATTAAAATACAATAAAATAATAAAATAACATAAACATAATAAACAATAAAAACAATCTCTAATTTAAAACTATTAAAACACAATCATACAGCCAGACATACCACCATTCCCTTTGACTGGGGAAGAGAGGCGGGGTATAAATCTAATTAATTAATTAATTAATTAAATAAATAAATAAATAAATAAATAAATCCTTACATTACAATGATCAAAAAGGACAAAGGTAGCATTTGAAAAATGAATAAATTTGAAGGACAATTTTCTGAAATAAATTGTCCTTAAAAGTAAAGTACGTATGATCACAGTACTCATAGGTAGATGGCAGTAGGCAAGTAATCTGGATTTTAGTTACAGCAGGGTTTTATATGTATAAAACCCAGCAGAGGTGGGTATTCAGCCAGTTCTGACAGGTTCGGGAGAACTGGTAGCGATGACTTTGATTGGTTTGGAGAACTGGCAAATACCACCTGATTGGCTCCTCCCCTTCTCACCCCGCCCCTTCCAGTTGTCTCCACGCACCCCTATTTGGCTGCCAGGAAGCGTCAGGGAGGCTTTCTAGGACAAAAATGGGGCACGGGGGGTGCACCACCCTCCCCACTTCCTATTTGGCTGCCAGGAGGCTTCAGGAAGGTTTTCTAGGCCAAAAACAGGGCGCAGGGAGATGCGGCGGCCCACCCAGTCACATGACCACACAGCCATGCCCACTAAACCACGCCCACATAACCGGTAGTAAAAAAAATGGAATCCCACCACTGAAAATCAGTAAATGCTTTGAGTAGCACTTGGTAAGCATCTCGTTCAGGCTTCAAAGCCAACCGTCCATATTGGGCAATAACAAACCTGTGGCATTCCATACCTAAGCAGTAACCTTGAGCCAACTGCACATTTGTCCGACACAAATTTTCATTTTCCAAAAGGGTAAGCAGGGCCTCCTGTACTAAATGGCTTCCTTGTATTCTTGTTTTTCTGCTTGGAGGTCCCTCTGGTATTTTCCTCTGTGGCATGTATATGAACAGGCTGGGCTGATTCATCCACACACACACACATTCCTATATGCTTGTGTATACTAAAACCTCAGGAGAAAGCTGATATTCCAATTAAAAATAAAATGACATAGACAGAACTTTCAAAGACTCTCATTGATTTTCACAGATTTAGAACCTAACTGCACATCCAAGATGGTGCTTAATTTTATTGAAATGACTGGAACTGAAGATATATACATTCATGTGTGAACTGGTTCTGCATACCACCCTCCTAAAATATTTTGCTGTTCCATTGATGTCAGTAGTTTTGGCCCATTTTAAAGGATGTATTTTAGAGAAAAGATAATTCTGTGAAAGGCAACTGAAATTATTAAGATTTGTAAGGAAGGCACAGCTTTCTGATCAAGAAAAGCTTAAAAGTTTGATATTTTCTAAGGAAGCAATTGAGCTACAATTAAGAATGTAAAAGATACATAAAAGTATGAAATGTAAGGAGGGGATGGAATTAGTTTTGTACAGTAGAGTGTAGGGATTGTCCTAAGAAAAGGATCCTTTTAAAAGTTTTTTTAAGCCTCAAAATCTATGTTGCAAGGCGAAATACACTAGGGTGAAAAAGGCAAGTTGAGAACCGTGAATATGAAATTAACTAGCATTGCATGTAAATTGATTGAAAGACTACAAGGGAGCTCTGCTCCCCTAGAACAGCCTTCCCAAGCCAAATGAGTTGTACTTCAACTACCATGATTCCTAGCTAGTGAAGTTCAAAGTGGAAGATTATGGAACTGAAATCCAACATGGGAAGTGATGAAAGATGCATCTCCAGCCAAGGTACCACTGGGTGGGAAATGAGAATTCTCCTTATAAGAAATCTTCAGCTGGGGAAACAAACTGCCACTAGTTGGGAATGTTCCTATAACTAAATTCCTTCCATTGTGCAGGTGATATAATTAGATGGCTTGCAAGACTCTAACTCAATAATTCCACACCACTCAAAAAGATTAAAACCCCAAGGGAAAGAAGAAGCAATTTAACACTGAGATGATTGGGGTCAAATAATGGATCGAGTTTGTTGTTCCTTGCTTTTCAATGTTTCAAGGCATCTGGTAGTCCAAAAATGGGGAATAGAGCATCTGACTATAGGCTTGCCTAATTTAACAAGGTAATTCTCAGTGCTTGTAGCAGCAAGTGAAACAAAGCATAGGGTGTGTTGTCTTCTGTACCATGGGCTTAATTTGGTTGCAGTTTGTTGGTAAGCTGCATTATTTGTCACATTGGCAAGCCAAGGTCTTTTTCAAATGAATACATATACATAAGTTGTCTTTACAATACATCCCTTTCTGTCTGCAATTAAGTTTCAACTAGCATGCCTAAGAGGTTTTGCCTTCATGAACAAAAGCATGCCAGCCCCTTCTGGCTGGAGCCAATGTCTCAAGAGGTGGAAAGATGGGTCTCCTTTCTAAAAGCACAAGACAGGAAGCCCTGGAGCCAGTGTGTGCTCTGTTGGGGATTTCACCCCGGGGCTTTGGGGACTGGGATATCAACTGTAGCCTTTCTCATTCTGCAAACAGGAGATCTATCTAGCAGCCTTTATTGTTCAGCTTTCTGTTGATAAATATCCCCGAGCAAGTCTCTGGCGAAGCTACGCAAAGACTGGTGTTTATTAGCAGGAACGAATGCTGTTATATTGCCTTTTGCTTGCTGAGGCATTTCTGGATAAACTAAGTTAATCTTCTGCTACTTTTCTATCTGTCTCACTAAACTCTTCTAAACATCAGGAAGGAGGAGGAAAAGTGGTGGGTGGAATTACGTCATTTATGCAGAATCTCAAGACAGCAAGTTCTCTGCTTTGAAAACCCACCACCTTCGGCATCATTACTTGCACACCAGTGCTTAACAAGGAAGTAAATAGAAGAGTTGGCCTTGCCTTCCATCTGGACACTGGCCTGTCTGTCTGTTTGTCCTGCTGTATTCTTCAGAAGCGGTCAGGGTGCTTGTCATCTTGTCAAACTCAACTCTGTGGGATGCAGTGTCTGGGCAAATTAACACCAGCACAAATGCAGAAAATGAAAGCAAACCACTCAGGTCTCTTGGGGATTTGCAGCTGTCAGTTTCAGCAAGCAAATACCCAGCAGCCAGACTTTTATATCTATAGCTAGGGAGGTAGTACGTAGGACTCGGAAAGATTAACTCTTGTTTCTGGTATCTTGGAGGCTGCTATTTTTATTCTTGCCCAAATGTGCTGGTCCTGCTCAAGCTAAGATCTCATGCTCAGTGAACTGTCAGACCTGTGTCTGGACTATACTGTGTCAGACAGCAGCTGAAGGTTCATTTGATTGACATTCACTTGACTGATATTCCACCATAATTTTGCCCTCTGCGTATAATATGATGTAGAAAAGTATATTATGGGAGCTCTTGTCTGCAGCCTGAACTGTAGAGTTTAGGGGAAACAGTTTAAAGTTTATACTAGTTTTCCCTAAGGGCCATTCCCTACTTCTGAGTTAAAATGCTGTCCATACATTTTGAGCCAGCAGAAAATCATTCTTGTATAATATTTGCTGGCCCTTATTTCCTTATCACTATTCCCTTGCCAAGTGACAGTATCCAGGTTTATTATATGCAGGACATACAAAGCAAAGTGTTTGGTAGATTCCTTGGGTTTTATTTCCCTCCCTTCCAGCTGAACATCACCAGCCAGCACGGAAATATCCATAAATCAGTACTGGAAGGTGGGAATGAGGCAGGACCAAATATCTTTAAGGGTCTGTGTCTTTCATGCAAATAAATGATGGCTAGGCACTGGGTTCATGAAGCTAAGTCATACATGTGCATACATAATCACATGAATGTGTGAAGCACATACACTGATTCCTCATAGGGGGGGCATTCTCTGCTCATGTCACTTTTATACAATTACAGATTTGTGCACAACCTCCTTTTTCCTTTCACTGACTGGAACTGACAAAGGACCTTTCCCCATTGTATCTCTATCTTTGCTTCATGAATTCACTGAGAGGGTCTGAAGAGCATCAGGGATTTGAAAGACCTGTGTGTTTAAAAACAGGGAATGGGGAACTTTCAAAACCTGACCTTTCCTAGCCAAGCTACAGTATTTCCATGGGGAAGAGAAAAAAGAAGGGCTGTGGAGAAGATTGCCAGGGGACTAGTGTGGCAGAAGTGTCTCTGTCGCAGCCTACTGAAATAGCCAGTAGACATTAAGCTGATTCATCCCTATGGAAAGGAAAAGGAATCTAATGTGAAATACCTTGACACTGGCAGTGGTTGTTATCATATAAAACATTAGTTTAATATCAGTTCAACTAAAAACAATTTATGGCCATGTCATACATAGGCTGAGGAAAAGATGGCATCCTGGGGATACAGCAGAATGAAAATGAACTGCTGGGCTTGTTACTGCTGTGGTTAGATACAAGTGGGGAAAGGCCTCAAGTACACTATGAGAATAGAACGAGTTGAAAAAAATTGCAGTTAAAATCAAAATTGGCGGCTATAATACCAACAGTGCAAGTTATGCAGATGACACCACTTGGTTAGAGAAAAGGAAGGAAGAATGAAAAGACACTGATGATGTTACCTAACTGGGTAATGAAATGTCTGCCACAAACAACAAAGCTCAGAGAACATCAAAGACTCCACAATTCAACCTTGAGATACATACATTTTCTTCTATTGGTAGCACATGTGGCCCTCAAACACTTCAGAAATCATACAAATGGGAGAAAATTGTATGTAGGCAAACTTGTACCATGAAAAAACTATTTTTTCTGCATAAATCCCCTGCCTACCTATATTAGATACAAACTTCCTATAGACTGCCCAGCAGACTAGAAAATAGCTTAATAGAGCAGCTGAAAAATGACACAGTTAATGATAATGAATACTAACCTCAGACTAAACAAATACCAGCACACTAGAGATAGCCACAAAGAGCAATTGGAACAAACACATTACCAGAACACACAAAAATGTTGACAGTTACCATCAAGACTACAGTACGTCTCTAAAACAAGCTCAAAAAAGAAAAACTTCAGACCAAACTGCTTGAGCTAAATCTCAGAAGCAAAAGAGCTATTGAACCCGAATGAGTAGTTAACATGTCCAACCATCTAGTATTCACTATAAAACAAAATAACTCTCAGAAGGTCTCACGCTCAGCTATAACACAGACAATGCTAATCAGTTAGAAGTTGTTGCAGCCTTAGAAGCAGCATTTAAAAACAAAATATTTGCTCCAGAGACCCAAGAAAAAAAGTCCAACTCAAAGCAGAGGCAGAACAGCCCTCAGACACCTAAAGAAGGACCAAATCATCACTATCCTCCCAGCAGGCAATAATGGAAGTCATCTGGTTAGGTAAAAATGTCTGCAAGCAAACAACCAAGCTCAGAAAGTGACACTCCAAAGAATGAAAAAAACTTGGAAAAGAACTTAAAGGCTAGCTGAGGTGATAAAGCAGTTATTGCTTTCACTGACATTCTCTACCAATGCATTTGACTTAACAATTAACTCTTCGAATTGAAGCAACGGCTGCTAGATATGACATGACTAAATTAGCTGCATTATTGACAACAAGAAGGAAGCCTCCATAATTACACATACCATTTGGTCTAGTGGATAAGGTACCAGGCTAGACTTTCGGTGGTACCTGGTTTGACTTTCGGTGTGGTTGGACATGTGGTCCACTACCTCTGTGGCCACGCTCCAAGCTCACCCACCAGAGGGCTCCGAAAAGGAGCCTAGGTCACCCTGGAGGTGTGGTGAAGCAGGGGGCCCACTGAGCAGGTTGAGGGGGGGCCACATCTCCCCCGGCTCAGAAATTTCCTATAGCCAATGCGGGTCAAGTGGAGGTCTGTCAAGGCCGCCCTGAAGTCGGAATCATCCTGGGACAATAAGATCATGCTGGAATGAAGTAAGGAATGAACAGAGTATGTTGATGGGTGAAAAGTCTTTTTTCAATTTCAAGCATTCACCCCAAATCTCTTTAAAAACCCTGAAGAAGTTACTTTAAAGTTTGGAAAAGCAGTGAGATAGTTTTGTTTGTTTGAGAAATATACAGGAAAAAAAAGAACCTGAATGTTGCTTATTGATGGAGGGGAAGGCAACTCCTAAGCCAAAGGGGAAAGATTAAAAGCAAAAATTTTGCAACTACAATTACTTTGAAATGGCATAAAGCAGAATGATTTACCTTACTTTATAGCCACTAAGCTTGGAATGGAGGAGGTAGTAGTAGAAATGGCAGAGATGAGAGAGCTATGCGATGTAGGAATCCAGAAAGTGATCGACAGAATGGTTGTGATTATTGAAAATGCAATAAAAATGTTTTAGTTATAATAGATGGATATCAAGGCACTGCTGAGATAAATGACTTGACTGGCGAAACAAATCAACAACTGAGATTGTGGAAGGAAAATGGAGAAAAAAAGAAAAGACATAACCAAAAAAGACAAAGAAGGTGAGGAGAATGGCTGGAGCAGAGGGACTGGCTGTATCAACAGCTAGAGAGCCAAGGATTGGTACAGAAGGCAGGACTAGCTAATCAACCGGTACAGGAAGAGAAGTGGGACAAAATAAAGCAGAGACTTCAACAACTAGAGAGGCAGGCGACTATTGGGGAAAAGAAGATAAAAAATGAGACAGATGTGGACAACCTGGAAACTTGGCGACAGGAGTTACTAAGAAGAAAAATACTAGAATTGAACAAAGAGGAAGGTAGAGGAGAAAAGGAGGAGCTTGGGAGAAGACTTGCTAGGATTGTATTTTTGACTAAAAGAAGAAGAGAGGAAGGGTAGAAATGGTCAGCTGGAAATTTTAATTAGTTTGGTAGTAAACAAAGGCTAAATGCCTTTTTTCTTAGATAGGAGGACTAATTAGAGTTTATTGAATAAAGATGTATGTAGAATAAAGGGAAATGACAGAAGGAAAGGGTGGAAGTTTTAGATGTTTGGTAAAGGTATTATAAAGGTGATAAGGACAATCAGCATTATTAGTGTTCGAAGTAAAAGATTGTTGTGAATGATATTGAGAATTAAATGTGTTTAAATGTAATAATGAATAAATGAAGGGAACACAAAAGATAAAAAGAGAAGAAACTAGAAATTAGATGAATAGGGTAAATTTTGGTTTACAGAGACCTGAACAAAATATAATAAGGAGATCAATTAAATTGTGATAGTAGAACGGGAATGGGAATTATTAATTTTTAAAATATAAATGAACAAAGGTCAAAATATTGTTTATATGAATATATGAACTAATATGAACAATGAACATGAATATGAAGAATTGAATGTAAGGATAAAATGAAAAATGAAATGTATTGATTGATAAAAAGGATAAAGATATAATATTGCTAATATGAATATAAAGGACTAAATGACATTTAGAACCAATCTGATACAGATGATTGAAATATTTTTTTTAGTTAGGGAAGCTTAATTTAAAATGGTTAAATTTATAGGGATAAATTAAATGGAAGTAATGTGTTAGAAAATTTGGATATTATTTGGATGGATTGGATTAGTACATGATACCCCAAACAATTTGTTCACATATAAGATGTATATGTAAAAGAAAGCCAGCTGGTGGGTGAATTTGGGCCAATCACTCTCTTTCAGCCCAACTCACTTTAGAGGATGGTTGCTGTGGAGAAAATAGCGCTTGCTACCTTGAATTGTTTGTAAAAAAATAATAAAGGCAGAATAAGAAATAAATACAGAAGATCTGCCTTCTGAAATAACACAGAAATCAAAATACGTTTGTGTGTATATGTATATGTAGTATATGTTTGTGTGCACCAAGATTTAAATTCAAAGCATTTCCTTTTGCCTTCTTTCAAATTAGTGGAAATCCATTCTCTTCCTGGCTTGATATTGGAAGGAACAGGGGTGGGTTTCTCCCGGTTCGCTGGTTACCCGCTGTGTGGGCGCGCTTTCCAAGCCGCTGTC
>JANHGC010000687.1:182579-193768 GCA_027560395.1 Boaedon fuliginosus | reverse complement strand
ATGGCATCAGATTACATATGCAGTGCCACCCAGAGGCGGCAATGGGGGCAGAGCTGGAGGGAAATTTTTCCTGACAGTAGATCACTGGATTGCCTATAAATTTACTGGAGATGAGTTGACATGGCAACTAATCCTATCAGTTAAAGATTTCTTGAGATACATAATCTTAGAAGTTCAATCTCAAAAGTTCTTTCCAGTTTTAAGATTTCCTCACATATACTTGTTTACAGGGCCATTGTCTTCAAGACTGCACATAAAATGTAATGAGAAGAAAGGGAAGGGCTAAAATTAACATTATAAAAAAGTTTAATTGTATTAAGAAAAGAGAGGAGAAAAAAAGAAATAAAAACACCCATCAAAGCATCTTTCTTAATTATAAAGTAAAATGGAATGTATAAAATTAGTCGTACAGATATAGTCACATCATGCAATGTCATAAAATTAAATTATTAACCATTTTAGTCAGCTTACTTAACAATAGTAAAATGGGAAATTAAGTGTATAAACTACCATAAGCAGAAAGGCTGTATGAAACTTTGAGGGTGTTTCACTTCAACAGAATTCAAATGAAGAAATTATCTTGAAGTTGCTTTGTGAACCATAGAGTTTGCCTTGTCTTCAAGACCTTCAGTGTGCTTTGGAGCCCCTTCCAGGCTTCAGCCATAGTTCATACCATGCGAGGGGACACTATAAGGAGACTTCTACAGACTGGTTGAAATCTTGCAGTCAAAGTGGGCATTGCAAGTGGGCACTCTGTTGCACCCCTCAGTGTCTGCCAAGGAACCTCCTAGAATAGGCAGCACAAACTTATAATCTTACAGTGAAGTAAATGACTCTTGGCTCATGCTAAAGAGTCACCCAGCTTCAATGTTCTGGCTGGAGGAAATCTGTATGTATCTTCCTGGCTTGAATCTGTTCATTAGAGTGAGCAAATGTCATTGTACACAGACTAAGAGTATAGTCTGGATTTTAAAATAATTCTCTAAATGACATTGCTGGTGGTAAATTATTTACCCTGTTATCAATAGAGGTGAGTTCTTTAGATGGCAACATAGCTGATCAGGGATGGACATTTTTCCTTCTCTCTGGTATATTTTGATCATAAATTGTTTTGTATCTATTTATGGTGTACTCCAGTTGTCTTTCAAGCAATTAGCACTTAATTAAAAACAATAGGCATCTACAAAAACGAATGAACCTTCAAACCAAAATAAGCATGTGGAAAAAAACTTTGTCCAAGTGGGAGTGAGGAAAGCACAAGAATATATCAAGTTAAACAGTGTAATTTTTGAATACTTTAAAAAAAAAAAGCTGAATATACACATTTCTTCCAGTAAAAAATATGCAGCAGTCCAATAGGCATAATATCTTTATTGAATTAATCATAATTATAAATCTCTTGAAATGTGACATATAGATGCCAAAATAGTCTTCCACTGACATTCATGTACTAGACCTGCCAGTTTCTTATTGCATGCTCTTCTGTAGTCTTAGACATTTAATTTAATGTATTAAGTATAGTTTAACAACCATTTATAATTAGTTATTACAGTCTTATTATAAGACTATATTAAATCCGCCAGTGCTAAAAGTATTTCTGAAGCACTAAAGATTACTGGCATATAGCTAGTTGTTAAGAGGTATTTTAACTCTTTGCACACATTTTACTTGCAGTTCTTCAAATATAATCTGATTCCATACGTTGATTTTAAAAAAATCCAGTAAAGGGATTACTTTGAAAATAAGTTTTCAGTTTTGGAGTTTCTTATACCAGTAATATAGCATGGCCATACGAAGTAGAGTTAGCCTGTTATTGCAAACATACATCCCTAATAATTAGTATAGAAGGAAAGGAAATTTTATGCTTTTCAATAAACGTGGGCTACAATAACTTCCACTTTATAATGGGCATGTATTATACCTATTCTAAGGTTACTTCTCAAATACAAGTTCCATGTTTTAATGCAGAAAAACAATGCCCCCCCTTCCCGCCTCCAGTTTTCATTATATTGTGAGCTCACCATTTTCTAAGAGAACACTGGGAACTGTTTTGAAGTCTTCAACCTCAGTGATACAGAACCAGAGGAACTGTGGAATGAAATCGAAGATGTTGATAAGGATTAATGTAAAAAGAGCCTGTCAGAGAGCAAGAAACAGAAGAAATCAAACTGAATGTCAAAACGAATAGTGGAAATTGCCAAGAAGAGGAAAGAAGCCAGCACCAAAAAAAGACAAAAGGTCTTAAAAGGAATTTTAACCAAGAATTTTAAGGAATTCTTAGGAGAAGAAACAATATCATAATATCTGTAAATATGGAAGGTAGAAAAAGAAACAAGGAAAATCTTCCAAAATATCTCCAAACAGACAAGGAGGTTTCTACTTCAAATTAGTATGCAAAAGAACACCAATTGATAGAGAATAACTTATTCAAAGAAGGCCAAACAAAGATGGAAGCAATATATTGAAATTCTGTACAGTAGAGATGTAAACAACCAAGATATCTTAAAAGAAATTACAAAAAGTTTCTAATACTAGAAGAGAAAGTTAAATCAGCACTTAAGTTATTACCTAGTTAGAAGTCTAAAGGAACTGATGGAAAATCATCATTTTATTATGTTCCATCAAGTCAGTGTTGACTATGATGGAACATAACAAAGCATTATCTGAAATTCTTTATTAAGTTCCTTTTTTAAACTTTTGTCTTTTTTTCTCTTCCTGGCTATTTCCACTGTTTGTTTTATCAACCACATAAATGGATTTATTTAATGAGTTGTCCCTAACACGATCCTTCAGGTCTTCCATTGCTCCCATAACTAAGTCCATTTACCTTGTTGTTCACCTCCCTCTACTTTTCCTGTTCCCTTCCCACGATTACAGGCTTCAAAACAGGATAATTTGAATTTGTTCATTTGTGGTTCAAGTGAGAACTCTGAGCTAGTTAGTTTGTCTGTTTATATGTTTGTTTATTGAATTAGTTGAGTTAGTTTGTCCCATGATCCACTTGTTTGTTGTCCGTGGTATTCTCAGGAATTTTCTTTAACACCAAATTGCAAAAGATAATACTTAATTTAATTTAATACTCTTTCTATCCTGTTTCTGCAAAGTCTGACTTCACAGGCTCTACATAAAACTAGTTTGTAGGATTCTGTTCTTTTAAGTACAGGCATGTCACAGAATCCAAATGCCTTTTCCAAATTCTTAATGGTTGCTCTCCCAAGTTCTAGTTTCTGATACTTTTGATTACTTGTTTCTTTACTGTAGATGGTTGTTCCTATAACATAGATGCTATCTTTACTGCCAAATCTAAGACTGGTTATAAAAAAAAATCTAAGGACAAATGTAAGACTGGTTAATATACCTTTTTAAAATTTAATTTTAGTCCCATTTTTCACTTGACTTTTAGTACTGGAGCTTGCGATAGCATAGTGGTTAGAAGCCAGTATTGCAGGCTAACTCTCCCCATTGCCAGGAGGTCAGTCTTGACCAGCTCAAGTTGACTCCGCCTTCCATCCTTCCGAGGTTGGTAAAACGAGGACCCAGACTGTCGGGGACAATATGCTGACTCTGTAAACCACTTAGAGAGGGCTGGAAAGCACTATGAAGTGGTATTTAAGACTAAACGTTATTGCTATTTCTAATCACATTTCACAGCTTGACATGGTAAAATACCATACAATATCTTTAATCTTACATGCTAGCAGAATAATGCTCAGGATCATCTAACACAGATGGGATGGAATTGAATTCACTAAATGGAAAAGGAAATGCAAAATATTCATGCTAGTTTTAGAGAAGGCTGAGGAACAAGAGACATTATTGCTGGTGCATGCTGAATAACTGGCAAAGCCAAAAATATATAAAAAGAAGGCAATATGTGCTTCATTGGTTATAAAAAGGCCATAAGCTTTTTGACTTCATCAAGCTGTAGAATGACCTTAGGAAAATTGTCCTCATGAGAAACTTATAAGCAGGCAGGAAGCCACAGCTCAGACGGAATATGGCAAACAGTCTGCTTCTAGTTTGGCAAAGGAGTGAGACAAGGCTGTATGTGCTCTCCATATTTATTCAATTTATATGCTGAATAATTCTAGAAATAGTGAAACAAATGGGACTACAAATGAATGTAAGAAGACCAAACTAATGACAACAGGTAGAACAGCCAGTTATGAGAGATCCTATTTTCTCTCAATTCAAAACAAAATTTGATTTTACTTCTTCACTTTTAAAACTGAAGACGCAGCTGCCAGATGTTAGTTGACCATCATTGCTATCCTAAATATATTTGGAGGGTGCCAGATTGAGAAATCAGGAATAGAAATTTGAATGTGAAGTTAGGCTGAGTAGTGGCCTCTTTCGGAAATGTGTTTTAAGAGGAATCTGGGGATAGAATTATCTGTATGATTGCTATATAATTGAAGTAACTGGAAGTAACTGGAAGATGCAGAGTCAGTGGCTTTGCTGCTTATTGCAGGATTTCATTTTCTTCTGTCATTCATTGCCTGTATACTTTGTTATGTTCCGAAATGTGCTTTGCAAATTCTTGTGGAATATACCCCCTACAAAGGAGATTTCTATCTCCTTTGTATCTATCTATCTGTTTTTCTACCTCAAGTTCCCCTTGACTGGGGAAATGAGGCGGGGTATAAATCGAATAAAAATAAAATAAATAAATAAATAAATAAATAAATACCTTAAGTTCAGGGTACTTGGTTATGTCATCTGAATTGATCTCCAATATTTTTTAGTTTCTGTTATTGTTGGGGTAGCAGAATAGTATTTTTGCTAGCATTGTTTTCAGTTATACATCTTGCCATTATTTTTAAGCATTTCTTATCACTTATAGTTCCCAAGTTTAAAAAAAGAAAGAAAGCCAGTGGGAAGAGATCCCTCATGACATTTTTCTTTGAAATTTAATTGAAACATGAGGAGTCATGGAAGCCACTGTGACTGGGCAATAACAATACTAATGACTATTAGTATTATAATTATTATTGTTGTTGTTGTTTTTTACATTTCTATGCCACCCAACTCCCGAAGGACTCTGGGTGGCTTATAACAGATAGCAGATAGCAATATAACAGATAGCAATAGCACATTTTTACAGGTTTACAGTTTTTATAGTTACAGTTTACAGTTTACAACAGATAGCAATAGCACATGGATAGGTAGGGAAATACAATGGTATACCATGTTATGTTCCTCAAGTGTTTATTCTTATTTAAAATATCCACTATAACTAATTCTATTTTATTAAATGGAATGAAAACAGTAATAAATAAGCCCAGAATTTTCCTGATTAGTAGTAATATTTTGTATGTAAGGTAATTCTTACAATACTTCCAGTTGGTCTTCTTCTAACTTTCCCACCACTCGTTGAAGCAAAAAGCACTTAACAAAATACATTTGCCATGAAAACCATCAAGTTGAAATCCTGTATCTCTGCCATCTACTGACATGGGCATGCACTTAATTATCAGGAATGAAAATACAAAATAAGAAGGATTATTTAAACTCTGAACACGAAGGCTGGCCCATTGGTTGTCTTGCAGAATTAGGCAAATGAGGGGATGTCTGTACCTTTCTTATGATCTTATGAAGTGGAATCACTTCCACTGAGGAGAGTTGGTCTTAGTAGCAAGTTTGTTAGGAAACCTCCCCCCCCCCAATGGAACAGCTGGCTGGAGCTGGAGAGTCAAGAGAGCGGTGACCCTTTTTTAACAGGTTGACTGAATTGAGTGAACCCAGTAGCCAGAGGAAATGGTTCCCACTTATTTGTGTGGCTTTGTTCGCAGACCTACACCAGCGAGACAATTCACACTAATTGGCACGCTTGTAGCAGGCTCTGGGGGAGGGGAGGGCGAGAAGCTGTAGACAGAATGGCCCATGGAGCTCAAACCTGCTAAGCCACAAGCAGAGGAAGAGAAGAATGAAAAATGGTAGAAGAAGCAGATGGGAGGAAATGTGCAAAAAGGAAGAGGTGAAAGGAGGTGCGCCAGATGGGAGCCACAGGGAGGAAAAAGGATAAGCAGGGGGAACAGAGGGGGCTGAGCTGAAGGATGGGAGAAAGGTTGACATTGTTGAGGAAAAAAAATAGAAAATTAATGAAAAAAATGGCAGCAGGAAGAGATTAAGATGAACAGGAACTCACTGCGATCTGCTTCTGTGTTGGGTTTAGACACAGGAGCGCGTGCACACACACACATTTTGTCCTGCACCTGGCCAGCAAGGAAAAGTTCCTTAGCAACCCATCCCCCCAGCTCTTGCCCTCTGAGCATTTCTAAAGTCCCAACCCTTGAGCAATGGCGATTTTGATCCTGCCGCTGCCTCCACCCTGAGTTGGTGTGTGAGCTGGAGGTATTATTAGGAGGCTTTAGTTCATGGGTTCTTCTGGCTCTCTGCAGTTTCCATGGCAACCAATCCAATTCAGCCCCCGTTCTGTTTAGCTACAGCAATTCTCCAGAGGTTTCTTGAGAAAATGTGTTTGTCAAAACAATTTTATTTTTCCCCCTTTGGGTCCTGCTTAGCGACATCTCCAGTTAAAAGATGCAGGAGGTGGTTCTGGGCTGTTGCTTGGTAAAAATACATGCTGTGCGGGGCTGCAAAAGACAACACAATTGTGAGTCTGTCTTTGGGGCAGGCGATCCAACGTATTGGCCTAACGTTATTCTATGTGCAATGGCATGAGGTAAACTGGAGTGAACCCTTTCATGGAAACATAGATGTGGTGTGTGTAACTTTATTCCTATGCCTACCTGAGGGCTAATTCACAGGAAACGGAGATAAACTAATTTGAGACCGAAGAACACTTAGTTGCTCAGGGCATTTTCCCTGTTTGTTCTTTATCTGTTTGTGAAGTAAAAGAATCTGGCTGAGCGGCTCTTAACCTTTTTGCACCCTGGACCCCTTTGAGAGTCTGGTACAGACCCTTCTCAGAAAAAAATGAATTCAAAAACATAAAATAAAATATTGATTGCATTACAGAGGAAACCAATTATGCTCAGATATCAAAATAATTTTAAACTAACAAATGCATAATATAGTAATATATATGCTTCTTAATTAATCCATTAAATCAAGAACAAGACAACACCCTTTTCTGGATATAATTTTAAAGAGATTTATTGAAGCTATCAAACATACTTGGAGTCTAGATAAATTGTTTTGCTGCCTATATAAATTATTGAATGAAAAGCTGAGTTAGGGGTTAGGGAAAGTAACATAATTATTTTCCCATCTAAGTTCACAGATCCCCCTGAAATCTACCCACAAACTCCTAAGGTGTGTCAGGTTAAGAAACCCTGATCTAAACTAGGGCAGAGACAGACACCAGATCAGATGCCTTTCAGAGCTTTTGGACTTCAGTTCCCATTATCCTGAGGTAGTCTGGCCTACAGTGAGGGATTTTGGGAATAATAATCCAATATATCTGCAGGGGCTACACCTGAGCAAGAGTTGCCAAGTTAACATTCAGCAAATTATCTCTGCACACAGCAAGACAGTGACAATTACATCTAGAGTATCTTCTTAAAAAAAATCCACATCCTCTGGCCACTCAACTATTTGCTGGTTTTTTTTCAGTTGTTCTTTTTGCTGTCTTTGTTTTTCTATGCTTTTCATGCTCAATCCTCACTCTTGTTAGTAAGGATTCAATTTCTTGTTCCTCAAGGCTTTGATTCTTTTTTGTTCAGTCCCCCCCCTCCCTAATTGCACCATTGCAGTGTCATTTAGAGCAGAATAAGCCATGGAATCATGGGGTGATAGTATCTCTCAGCAATTGGATCATAAGGATTATTCTGCTGATAGATGAATAAGTTATCTTTATTTTTTTTTCCAAAGCTACATAATATCGGAAGCAGGATATATTTGCTTGGGTCTATGAACGGTGCCCAATCTGCAACCAGGTGTATGTCAGGTTGTTGTTGTTTTTCAGTAAAACCTCTGTATGTGAGTGTCTGTGTCAGCTCAGTTAATTTTATAAAACTATTGAGATGAAATCTATGGAATAAAATTTCAGTGCAGCTCCTTGATTTGGGCAACAAACAGGGCAAGCTTGAAGGAATGGGTAATAATAAAATTGCTGTAAATCTGACAAAGATAATTAGGAGGGGAGTTAAGAAGAAATGGGGAGGATGCAACCTTGAATTTTTTGACCCACCCTGAGGGCAACTTTGCATGGATCAAAGGAAGGGAGGAGAACAAAAAAGGTAGGAGTTACCTTGTACTCTTTTTCTCATGCAAATACTGTGACTGTTTGTCTTGTTGGTACATGTTTAATCTCCATGGATAATAGTAACTCAACGGAGATTTCTCCTTCTGCATCAGAGAATCCTCATAGAAGAAATAATTGTCATTTTCTTGAAACATGATGGCAAAAGGCTCTCCTCTAGTTCTGGTTTGTTTAGGGACTTTTTCTGGCAAAGAAAATGGAACAATTTATTACAGATTTTCTGCATCTGTGTGTTATTGTAGAATAGAATGGATATTTATTTATTTATTTATTTATTTATTTATTTATTTATTTATTTATTTATTTAATTGGATTTATTCCCCGCCTCTCTTCCCCAGTCAAAGGGAACTCGAGGCGGCTAATAACAGGTTAAAATACAAAGATAAGTACAATTTAAAATAATTAATACATATTTTTGAGAGGTGGTAAAAAAAGTTCTCAATGTGTAATTATACTTTAATGTGACCAGTGGAACATCTGATATGGTGGGCAGGAAAAGAAGTGGGAGCAAGCAGATATGAGTTGTTTTTATTCACAGTGACACTTACATACAACAACGATGCCACGCCTCTGCCATTGTACCTTATCTTACTATCAGATGATATAGACAGCAAATCCTGCTTCCTTGCTACCCCTTGAAAACCAGTATTTCTGCCATGTTTCTGCTATGGATGAAACTCACATTGCAACAAGTCTCTTTTGTGTTTGTGGGCATTTCTTATTCTCACTGGTACATTTCCACCTCGGGACTAATTTACACAACAGCTTTAAGATGTTCGTTTCTCATGCTGAACCCAGCTGGAAACGAGACTGGCTTAGGGAATTCTTGTCCAGATCTCAGTTTGTTCCTTTGCTGTGTATGGCAGAATTGCTACTGTTATGTGTCCTGATTTTAGATTCCCTTGCTCCTTTTTTCTCTACTCTTGCTCATGCTGGGAAAGCAAGCATCAATCATGTTCCTTTTGATGATTTTCAAGGACAACTTTTTTTATAGGGCTCCCCCTCTGTGTTGGACAGAAGTTTATCTGTTGTACAAAATAACGTAAAGAGTTTTACCATTCTTGCTGCATTCACTTCAGCCAGAAGTTGAAACTTATAGAACTCTTGTCATCAACTTCTTACCTTTGTTTCGCCTTTCCACCAATCGGTGGCAGGTGGGGAAAAAGCAGTTTCACCATTCCAGTTTCCTTGGTTCATCAGTGCAGCTTTACTCTGGCCACTGCAGCATAGTGTGGGGGGAAAAGTAACTTTTATCTTTTCATTGGACCATTAATAGACTGGCATTTTTTTTTTTAAACAAAAGGGGGGTATGGAGAAGGAGGCAGGGGAAGAGGGGCATCATTTGACTCCATCAATGTGTGTAAGGAGGAAGTTCAGTCATTCAACAGTCTTCTCAGTCACTTGCCCAAAGCAAAATTAGTCTGGGAAGGCCCTTTTAAAGGGGCCAGCAGCCAAGGATGAAAAAATGGTCATAGAAGGTAACAACCAGTGACTGGAGAGGAGTACACTCACCATAGTACACATTTGCCAGTCCGAATGAAGGCATTTGCCCACAACAAAATGAAATGAAGCAGGCAGATCACAGAACCCTACTTGTACCAATAGGTTAAAAAACACGAGCTGCCTCGAGTTCCCCTTGACCGGGGAAGAGAGGTGGGGTATAAATCTAATAAAATAAAATAAAAATAATAAATAAATAAAACACAACTTTTGACATAGGGCAAGAAGGCAGGAGCTGATGAACTGAATCTATCCACTGTGTACTAGAACTAGAGTCCTCCAGAAATGGTAGGTGGTGGTGGTGATTTTTCAATGAGGCAAACCACAAGTGTAGAACCTTCAGCTCAGTTTGCAGAAAGCCTTGCTGTAATTCTGCAGGGTTGTTACACTATCAGGATTTGTGGAGTAATACATTGCACAGAGCATACTATGAAATCACCACAATGAAGATTTTCTTTTTGTTGTTTGTTTCCCTTTTTGTTTCTCCGAGCATTGGGAAGTTAAGAGCAGGGAGGTAAACTCAGCCACTGGCAATTTTAAAACAGAGCCTGAGTGATGAATGGACAAAGTTCGCAGAGTTTAACTTCAGTAGCTTGGAGTAAGGAATGATTGACTGAAAATACTCCCTGTCAACTGATGCTAAATGCATTTGGGACTTGCATAGAGCAGAGTGTAGGGATTGTTGATTAGGTTTACAATGCATTGGAAATAATTTGCAAATGATGGAGGCACTGCAGAATTCAGCATCTGGAATATATGAAATGACCAAGACAGATTTAACCACAATGGTTATTGTATTCTCAGTTGTCTCACATTATGATCTATTTGAGAAGTTTATTTCACTCTAAGTTGGAGTTCAGATGAAGCAAATAGCCCTGCAGAAACTCTAAATGAAAACCATCTTCTGTACATGTTTGGCTGAAGGTGGACAAGATAACCACATGGAACTTTTTATTTGGTCAATTACCAAAGAGCAAGTTGAGATATATTTTTGTAATGGTTTCAACTCTGGAATGCATTCCAAAGAACATCCCCACAGGCAGATCTACCCACTATTAAATAAAGATTTCTGAGCTATCATCTAGATTTTTGCAAATGGTCACCTGCAAGGAGCATAATAAGCTTTGAGACTAGAAGTATCAGGGTAAAAAATGTAGAAATAAATTCATAACTGTACAATCAAAACTTGAAAAAACCCTTCCAATTTATGGAACCAGCCCTTGGATAGTCTAAGAGTTACGTATCAATGTATCACCGAGTACCATTCTCTCCTAGTGCAAAAATGCTCTGATAACAATCTTTTTCTGCTGTGTCTTCCTCTCACATCAGGATTCCAGCTGTAAAATTGGAAGTATCTTGGCGATGTTTCGACGAGGTCACACTCCTCATCTTCAGGCTGGTACCTCAGGCTGGTCTTCAGGGTACCTTCCGCTTCGTGCTTCTGGGAGCAATGTGTGATCCT
>JANHGC010000687.1:98187-112730 GCA_027560395.1 Boaedon fuliginosus | reverse complement strand
TACGCCGCCTCGAGTTCCCCGTTGGGGGAAGAGAGGCGGGATATAAATTAAATAAATAAATAAAATAAATAAATAAACGAAGGATGTCAGCTCATAATACATCAGTCCCATCAAATGGTATAGTTATCAATGTAGATGATTTTTTAAAAGGACTAGTGTAGGAGAGGACTAGTAATGGCGACTCTTAAATTTTTTGAATCAAAAGTTATATAGTTTAAACAATAATTCCTAAGGATTAATTGTGGAAGAAAGCTCTCACTCTCTGTCCTATGTGCGAGCTTCCTGTATGCATACTTTTGGCTACAGTGCTGGATTATGCCATTTGGCCTAATATAGCCAGGGCTCTGAAATACAGCATTAACTATAGAAGCATTCTATGTGGGAATACAGAAGCATTTCTTTGGTCATTCTTGGAAACAAGATGCAGAATAAGAGATTATTATTATTCCCTGATAGCACAGGGAACAATAATCAGAGAAGTATGTAAATGTAGATTATAGTAGGTCACTCCTCCATCCTTTAAGACATTCCATACTCTGCTTTCCATCTCGTGGGGTCCTCATAGAGCTTTGATCTGCTCCCCGCCCCCCACAGATCCACTTAGGTCCTCTCTCTCTCATCAGGTCCTGCAGTTCTTGGACCTTCTTCTGCCCTGTCAGGGTCCAGACTCTCTAAGTGACTAGTTCTGAATTGAGGACAACCTGTACTGTGGTTCAAATTTCGTAGGAATGACATCAAACATGCATCATCCCTGATCATTTTTAATCTTACTCAAATTTAATGTGTCATCTTACTGTTATATTAGCAAAGTTCTTCAATCCATAATTTACAAGTTGAACTTATATAATTTGCTGGCACAAGATGATGTCCACTAGCTTAGGTAGCTTTTAAAGGTGAAAACATAACTTTAAGGGGGGAAATCAATGGCTATTAGTCATTAGGGCCGCATGACCTCTAGATTTTGAAATGTAATGCTTCTGGTTATTGATTTCTGGAGAAAACAATGGCAAAGGCATATCCAACTTATGTTTGTTTGTGAGCTTTCCATGGATCTCATTGGCTTCTGTGATGAAAAGGATATGAATTAAAAGGTCTACGGTCCAATCAGGGCAGACCATCCTTATCCCAAAATGACAATCCATGAACTGGTGTAATTGTTTGAAAAACATATTTTACATTTATTATTTATTTATTGGATTTATACCCCGCCTCTCTTCACCCCTTCCGGGGGAACTCGAGACGGCAGTGTAAAATAAAAACAAGTCAAGAACTGGTGGCAGAGAGTTAAAGATAGCAATGTTTGTCTTATTTATAATTATTAGAAAGATTTAAAATAAAAAAAGAATTTATGGTTTGGAACATTCTAAGAACGAATTTGAAATAGAATTGTGTACAAATGATGTGATTGCTAAAATGTATTTCATTAAAACTTGAAACAGAAGAACAGGTGAAAGAATTTATGATAAAGGTGTCTAAACATTTGATTATAATATACAGATGGAACAATAGGAAAATATGTGGCTAAATGGACTGAAATGGACTCATCATAATCTTAACTAAGATTATTTTTAATGTTAATAAGGTGATATACCATTGGTAGATGTCATTAGAGAAATGGTCTAATATGCACTTGAAGTTTAGATTGGAAATCACAAAAAAAGGATATTTTATCATATTTGGTGAACATACAAAAATCTAGAAAATTCTGAATTCAAATATATACACTGACTCAAAGAATGTTAAAGATTAATTATAATTGAGACCGGAAGTGTTTCTTTTGCGATTGATGGACAAACAGCTGAAAAAAGTCATTGAACTTTGTTTTTATACATGAAGACTGCAGCAAGATTATTGTACATGTAGTCTCGACTTACAACAGTTCACTTAGTGACAGTTCAAAGTTACAACAGTACTGAAAAAAAATGACTTATGACCATTTTTCACAGTTACAATCTTTGAAACATCCCCATGATTGTGTGATCAAAATTCAGATGCTTGGCAACTGGTTCACACTTATGACTGTTGCTGTGTCCCAAAGTCATGAGATCCCCTTTTGCAACCTTCTAACAAGCAAAATCAGTGGGGAATCCAGATCCATTTCATGACTGTATCACTAAGTTAACAACTGAAGTGGTTCAAGTAACAAGGTTGTAAAATGGGGCAAAACTCACCTAACAAATGTCTCATTTAACAACAGAAATTTGGGGCTCAGTTGTGGTCATAAGTCGAGGGCTACCTGTATCCACAAAGATGGAAAGATTTAACATTACCCACAATGGAGGAATGATTGGTGAAAATGGCAGAATATACTGAGAAGGCTAAATTGATTTTTTGATCAGAGAAAATACAATATCTACTTATATTGCTGACTGGAAAACTCTTATAGACATTTTATGTAAAAAGGGGAAAGGGCATCTTGTTTCTTTTTTTATTGGCCTTCTGTAAATAAGTGTCCACTTCTTCTTCTCTCTAGAAGTTAAAAGATATCTGTTACTGCTGGCAAGAAAACTACATGAACATGTCAAAGGAGGAAGGGGGAAAGGACACAGGATCCTCCCAACTCCAGCATTGCCTGCTCCAATTTACAGAGGAAAATTGCAGAGTGGGTATGGACAGATATTATTATTATTATACAAATCCACACCCTTGCACCAATCTTACCCAAATTTCACACATACCTTCCTTAGGGTTACTAAATCAGCACTAGGGGGTTCATAGGTTTCTTTGCCCCCTATTTACATCTCAAAAAGCGTGACACAGGGGACCCCCCCACACCATCAGCAAAAACATCACGAAAAACTGCTACTGAGCATGTGTGGAACAGCTCCTTTTTTAAATGCCACTTTTTTCAAACGGAGCTTAGCTGAGGCAAGAGGTGAGGGGAGCACTCTGTAAGGTTCCAATTCAGCCCCAAAGGCACTTCAGCTACTTGCACCATTCTGGCACCCAATATACTTTTTTTCAAAAAAATAATTTAAAAAAAACCTGAGCAAGGCTGGTCATCAGCTAGTTTATCATAAAATGGAATTTAGAATTATTAGGACTTTGAAAGCTCTCTTAACATTCTGTGCAGTCTGGCAATATTACACAACTATTAACATTCTTGTTTAATATCAATACGAGTATATTGAAGGGCACCTTAAGATCTTTTACTATTTGTCTGGAGAAAAGGTTGGATAACTTCAAACAGAAGAAAAGTGAGACTTTTCTTTTGGCAAGAAAAAAATAACAAGCTAACACAGATAGACAAACAACTTCATAAATGTCTGAGTGCTAAATTGCCCCACAGACATTTATTCCACACATCTTCCTCATAGACACTCACTACAGCTGTCCAGGCAGTACAGAACAGTCCAAGCCCAGCTCAGAAAAACTGTAAACACAGCTGTGAAGTTTCAATAAGATTTTAATTTGGATAGTAGTTCCAATTAGAGTGGCAGAGCCACATCCTGAGATGGTACAAACTGACACAATTCCATTGACTTTCATTGCAACAAAACCAACTTGCTCCAGTCGGCATTCTGGCCCATTGGTTTTCTCTCCTGTATTCCTGAGATGCTGTGGAACCATTTTGCACAAAAGAAGGATGAAGAGTGACATTAATTGGAAGAAAAAAGAAAAAGAACACGATATGGCTGGCTCCTTAACTAGTGCAAATCACAATAGGACGATTAGCATGACCGAGCCCACACAAATTTACATCAGTTGGGGATCCAAGCTATGGTGGAGAGGAGGACTAATGTGAGTCACATAGGCAATTTATTTTTCAAAGGTTTTCTGTTTTGCTTTCCTGAGCTGCCTGCAAAGGCTGTTAGAGGCACCTGGAATTTTTAATGCAAGGGAAACTATGAATGCAACTTCAGCCTTCCATATATAGATACGGATAGTGGGAGAGAGCTGTAGAGAATATTATATAGATAGACACTCGCATGCATACAGAGCTTCATTTTTTAAATAAACAGTCTGTATTAATTCCCTCCGAGAACCTGAATGTGTCAGGGTTTCAGAAAGAAAGACCAAATCTGAAGTGCACTTCTTTTCCATCAGACTTAGCAGGACCAGAGTTAATTATGCACCTCTGGTCTGGTTTATAAAGAGTTTTACTGTTCCTTTATTAATGAATCAGAAACCAGTTGCAGTTGGCTGGAGTGGAAGAGAAAACCACTTTCCAGGCAAAATCCATTTACTACTGTATTTCATTTGCAAACTGCAAGCATTTCTAAGCCATTCTGCTTATCTCCCTGATAGCTGAGATCCCCAAAGATGTTATAGTTGTACAGAATATTTTTCATGTTTGATTCCTCTATATATACATATCCCAAACCATGTCCAGAAAGCATGATATAACTAGAGGTAACCAAATTCCCGTTCTAATTGTGAGTTCAGGAAGATAGAGTAGCTAAAGAGAAAATTTGCATAGCTAAACACAAGATTGATTCAGAACTAATTCACTTCTTATCTTCATGTTCATACTAGATATTTAGTTCCTTTTACTCTTCGGTGTCCTTTACCACATATGCACAAGGCGCATATATAATTATTTTGTTATTTTTTTCTACACTGTAGCAGGAATGAAGAAGTTTTGAATGTTAATGAACTGCTTCAATGCCATGTGGATCCCGTCCAGATTATAATTACACAAGGAACACACAAGTGAGCATACCAGTGTCATGGGTCCAACTTGACTTCACCTTGAATCAGTGATGCAGAGTGTGTAAGGAGCGCCTCCCAATAGGCACTTTGCAAATGTGTTGCAGTTGGAAAAAGAGATAATCAGAAATAACAGCATTGTCCTTAATCTAATGTCACTGCTTTCTATTTCAATCCATGTACACTCCTGTGATCTTGTTGGATGAGAGGGGTTTTTTTTAATGGAGTGAATGGATTTTGATTCTACTCTTGATCTAAGATAAGCTTTCTTAAAGAAGCAGGTTTTTATCATCTGATGAAGCTGGCCTTTTGGCTACCATTTTCCCATTTTCTATGTTTATCTTGTCATTATCATGTCATTCTCTATAGTAATGCTGTAATAAACATGAAATATATATTTTTCTAGGCACTTTCTACAGGATAAGTTCTTAGAACAAATATTTTGTCTTTCTAGTTAGAAGTATATTCATACAGTAATAATATACAGATAATTTTTATATTTGAGAGCTGCTGCAGTAAGATGATTAAGGAGATGGATCAGGAGCCAGAGATATAGGTTCTAGTCCTCTCTTAGGCATGGAAGCTGGATGGGTAAATTTGGGCCAGTTACTCGCTTCAGGAAGTTCAAAAACACTCCCAACTTGCACTGGCATAGCATGGTAATTATACTCCATAACCTTCATAAAGAGGTTTTAATCCTCTAATGGGTTAATTTAGGTAATTCTTGATCATCTTCACTCTCATAATAATATTAAATTGCAAAGAAAATTCACAGCAGGTCTCACTAGCACTCAGAATTCCTACTCTATATATTGTTTGCAGTTTTGCAAGTGAATGATTGATGCATCCACGAGTGGCTACAGAACAAAATTCAGAGACAATTTGCTTACCATTCAATATAAAAAACCATACTTTTGATTTCTGGTAGCAATTTAATGGAAGCATGCTCATTAATCTATAAATCATTAAAATCTAAGAAAGGTCTAACTAAAAGTACAACTCCCTCATATATCATTGGTACCTGAACTAAACAACTCTCCCACCCAACAATGCAAAGAATCAAAGAGCCTCAAACTGAATGAACAGCAACTAAAATAACATCGTAAGAGCACTGGGAATAACGTATCAAAGCTAGTAACTACCTGGAGTCCTATAAATCTGATGCGCCATTCGACCATAATGTAACTAAAATAGACTTTGGGGAAATGTGCAAAAATGTACAGAGGCTGTTGCTATGACTCACCACACTAGCACATAAATGTGAATTGATTGAGAAACACAGTAAGTAAACTACTTACTAACTTTGCTAATGTCACAAAGCTTGCAAAGAACTATATGGTGGTACGGTATCATAGAACTTCTATTTTCCATTTTGGAATTACAGGTCCAAAAACAATTGCATGATATAGCTGGATGAAAAAACAGAAGCTGCGTAGCACAAAGTCATATAGATGGCATAATCTGAATCACCTAATTATGTTATGACTATCCAAGCTATGATACATGTTTATCAATAAAATATATGAAAGAAACAAATAACCAACGAATAGTCATTCTGCTCTTAGGTTGAAAATGAGGGGCTGTGGAGATGAAGTTGTGGGACTGAAATTGGGATCAATATGGGCAGAGGTGAATATACTAGGGCCATTAGATATTTCATCAGAAGGAGATGTCATATATCAGTATAGTTTACTTCTTTATTGTATTTATTTTATTTATTTATTTATTTTGTCAAACATATACATGATAATAGATAAGGTAGGTATAAACATAAACATGAACAAAGAAAGTGTATACAGGTAACTGGAAACAGTAAGACAGGGACGATAAGCACGCTAGTGTGCTTATGCATTCCCCCTTTAGGGACCTCTTAGCAATGGTGTGAGGTCCACAGTGGACAGTTTGAGGTTGAAGTTGTGAGGGTTTGAGGCTGTATCAATGGAGTCAGGTAGAGTATTCAGCAACTCTGTGGCTGAAGTCATATTTTTTGCAATTGAATTTGGAATAGTTTACCTTGAGTTTCTATCAATTGTTTGCCCGTGTATTATTGTTGTTGAAGCTGAAGAAGTCTTTGACAGGTAGGACATTGTAGCAGAAAATTTTGTGGACTATGCTTAAATCAGACCGCAGGCGGCGCAGTTCAAGATTGTCTAAACCCAGTATTTCTAGTCTGGTGGCATAAGGGATTCTATTGCGGGTTGAGTGAAGTACTCTTCTTGTGAAATACCTCTGGACCTGCTCGTTTGTGTTAATATCCGATATATAGTGTGGATTCCAGACAGGTGAGCTATATTCGAGAATTGGTCTGGCAAAGGTTTTGTATGCCCTAGTTAGAAGAACATTACCGGAGAAGAGGTTTCGCAAAATTAGGTTAACAACTCTTAATGCCTTTTTGGCAATGCTGTTAAAGTGAGCTCTTGGGCTTAGATCGTTTGAGATGAGTATTCCTAGGTCCTTGACAGAATGAGGGTCATCAATGAGGTCACTTCCGTCTAATTTGTATGTGGTGTTCTGGTTATTTTTTCCAATGTGTAGGACAGAGCATTTGTTGGGTGAGATTTGAAGTTGCCAAATGCACTATTCCGACACATAGTCAAGGTCTTTGTAGGGCAGCGGAATTGTTAGTGACGTTAAATAATTTTATGTCATCAGCAAAGAGGACACAGTTGCTTTTAATATGATTGCATAGGTCATTAATGTAGGTCAGAAAAAGTGTGGGCCCTAAGACGCTGCCTTGGGGGACACCGCTGTTGACTGGTGCTGGATTTGATAGGGCCCTCCCTATTTTGACTGTTTGTTGCCTGTTGATCAGAAATGCAGCTATCCATCTGTACAGGTTTCCGGAGATGCCGTAAGAATTTAATTTCAGCAGTAGTTTGCCATGTACCACTGAATCAAATGCTTTAAAGAAGTCAGTGTAAATTGCGTCTAGACCTTGACCTTGGTCAAGATATGTAGTCCAAATGTTTCTACATCGTAGGAGTTGCAGATTACAGGACAAATTTTTTCAAAAACCAAACTGCTCATTAGATAGGAGGTTGTCTCTAAGTGAAGGGTGATGGATTGTTTTATAATTGATTCCTTAACTTTATAGCTGATGCAACATAGTGCAATTGGTCTGTAATTTTCTACTAGACTAGGATCTCCTTTTTTAAAGTTAGGTATAACTGTGGCTAATGACCAAAGGTTGGTCAAGGAGCTGGTTCTAAAGGATACCTCATAGATTGTGCATAGGGGTTCAGCTAGGGCAGTGGCAAGTTTTCTCACAAAGTATGCACAAAGACCATAAGGTCCAATAGTTAGAGGTGGCTTTAGGTTATGTAGTGCCTTTTCAATGTTATCTACTGTAAAATCAATATGTAGTAAGTTGTTACAATATCCTCTTGGAATCCTGGGGTTTTATATAGAAGTACAGTGAAAATCATCTGCTACTACTTAGCAGTTCTTAAAAGTATGTAAATACAACTTCAGATGAACAACATATTACACCATGTCATAATTTATTTTACAAAAAGAAAGCCAAACTTGCTTCCATTGATATGAAGAAATTAAATTGACTTAAATTTCTTCATAAATATGAAATTAGTAGCCAGATCTTGCTAATCAAGTGCACTTGATCAATTGATCATCAACAAATATGTCTTCCTCTATGAAAGCCGAAATTTTCTGGTCTCCAGGATTGTGGTGTGTATTAACACAATGTCAAAAAAGAAAGACATCAGCAATGATCTTGGAGAAGCAATTGTTGCTGTCTATCAATCTTGGAAGGGTTATAAGGCCATTTCGAAAGAATTTAAGTCCATGATTCTACAATGAGGAAGGTTATTCACAAGTGGAAAACATTCAAGACAGTTATCAATCTTCCCAGGAGTGGACATCCCAGCAAACTCACCCCAAGGTAAGACTGTGCAATGTTCAGAGAAATTGGAAAAAGATACAAGAGTGACAGCGGACTCTATGGGCCTCAGTTGACTAAACAAGTATGATTTGTTTGGAAGGGCTGCCAGGAGAAAGCCGCCTCTCTAAGAAGAACATGACAGCAGGGCTTATTACAAAGCTGCACCTGAACAAATCACAAGACATCTGGAACACTTCCTTTGAACAGATGAGACCAATGCAGAGATGTTTGGCCATAATGCCAATCGAAGACTTGGCCGCTGGCCAGTCAAAGGCAGCCGGCCGCAAGAGATGGCTTAGGCTGAGGTCAGGAGAAGCTGGCTCTGCCCCTCCCATCTCCTCCCGTGCCTTTGGGGATTTGGAAGACTTCATCCTGGGCTGGGAACAAAGGCAGGCAGGATGCTGGCCAAATAGTTGTACGATTTGGGGGTGGGTTCCCAGATGTGAAGGCTGTTTGCATTATTGCAAGAGCTTTGCTAATGGACTAGCAAAGGAAGGAAGGAGGAAGAGAGGGAGGAGGGAGGAAGGGAGAGGGTAAGAGAACTGAGGGTACAAGGATGGATGAGGGGGAAGGAAGAAACACAGGGGGGAGATAAGGAACCGGGGATGAACAAAGGAAGAACAAAGGAAGGAAGATGGAGGGGAATAGAAGGGTGGGAGGGAGGAGGGAGGAAGAGGGGAGAAGTGTGAGAGATAAGGAGGGCGGGAGGGACACGGAAGGAAGATGGCAGTCCAATAAAAAAACAAACCCGAGCAAGGCCAGCTAATCAGCTACTATATCTATAAAAGAGAGGTGGGGTGGGGATGTGTGTTTGTATGTGCTCTATACATACTTTCAATCCTCCACCAGTCTTCCCCAAACTTGCCATATAGGTATATTTCCGTAGTAAGAACAGCACTGTCAGGGTCACTAATGTCTTTGGGGGCTCTTTGCCCCCCAAAAGGGTCCCGATGTGCAGAATTCCACAAAGACACAGGCAAATCTTTACTGCACATGTGCCACGCTGGCTAAACACATCTACTGCGCATGCACAACCCACCTCTCAACCGCCTCTCAACCCGCTGGCCATTATAATGAATGACCCCCTTTTCCATCTGATGTGCACCCTTCCTGCCAAAACACCCTGCTCTTCCCAGGACACTCCTGACCTCTGCTGATGCCTGACGCTAGCCAGCCATCTCTGCCTGCCAGCCCGGGCAGAGGAGGCCCTACCTTTCCCTGGGGAAAGAGGCCCTGCAGCCTCTCCAGGAAGCACGGCTGGGACCTACCCCAGCTTGCCAACCTGAGCGGCGGCGGAAACCTCCCACCCAGCTGCATCTGGCCCATCATGGCTGGCCACTGGAGGATGGAAGCAGCGCCTGAGCTGCAGCAGCAGCAGCGCCGCTGAGTCTTCACCAGGCCAATTGGTCCCTCCAGTCTTCCTCACCCACGCGCCTTTGCAGGCCCTCCATTTGGCAGGAAGGCAAGGGAGGCCTGCAGTGTGCCCTTCCTGCCAAAACACCGCTCTTCCCAGGGTGCCCCCGACACCCTCAGCCTCTACAAATGGCAGATGCCAGCCATCCCTCCTAGCCCAAACGGAGGAGGCCTTGCCTTTCCCCTTGGGGAAGACGCCCCGCAGCCTCACCAGGAAGCGTGGGCAGACCGGGGAGGTGCCTCCTTTGTACCGGGCACGGAAGGGCTCCAAGGGGAGGCTGTGGGGCCTCTTTCCCCTGGGAAAGGCAGGGCCGCCTCCACCCGGGCTGGCAGCCACAAACAACTCAAGTGCCACCGCTACTCCCCTGCTTTCGGAGCAGCGCACATCACCTGTTGCCGGACGATGAAAACCAGGAGAAGCAGGAGGAGGATGCAAGAAGAGGAGGGGGAGTGGCAACAAAACAATGAAGAGCAGGAGGAACAGAAGTAGCAAACAAGATGAGGAACAACGGGGAGAAGGGTGAAGAATACCAAGAAAAGGAGGAGCAGGAGGAGGGGGCAGAAGATGGGGAAAGAACACGATGAAGAGGAGATGGAGGAGGGAAGGAGGAAGAATGGGGAGGACTAATAAAACTATGAAGAGGGAAGAAGGGGGGTGGGAGAGAGTGAAGACACGAGGTCAAGGAGCAGCAGGAGGGAAGAGGGGGAGGGGAAGGGGCAACAAAATGAAGAGCAGTAGAACAGAAGGAGCAAACAAGATAAGGAACAATGGGCAGAAGACTGAAGAACAAGAAGAGGAAGAGGGGCAGAAGGAGGAGGGGAAAGAACACAATGAAGAGATGGAGGAGGGGAGAAGAGGAAGAATGGGGAGGAGCAATAAGACTATAAGGAGGAGGAGGAGGGGAAATAACATTATGAACAGGAGGGGAATGAAGATGAGGGGGATGAAGACGAAGAGGGGGATGAAGAGGAAGAAGGAGAAACTACTTGGTGTTACTATTACCACCAATCACATTTCCCAGCCACTTTCCACTCACCCCTGCCACCACAATTAAACTTCTTTTAAAATAAAATAAATCTGAGCAAGGCCAGATAATCTGCTAGTCAGAAATATAAGTAAGGGCTCATAGATATAAAAGTAAAAAGAAAATCATAGCCTTAAAAGTTGTACATTTCAAACAAATGTATAAATGGCCACTATGAAAGATAGAAATTGAATAAATAAAAAACATACAATTATGTCATGAGTGCCAAGTAGATTGTTTTTCAAAGATGCTTCTCCAGAATCTGCAGTAAACTTGCAGCTTGCTTCTACCTGGTAAGCAGTGTCTGCCTCCTTACAAATACTAATTGGCAAAATGCCTATTTTCACTTTTTGTTTCTCAGTTTCTATAAAGCTTTCTATAAAAGTGTTCTTTTAATAGAAAAACTTTTAAGTTATTACATGTATTGAATCAGGAGAAATATGAATTAAGCAACTTAGAAGTATAACCAGGTTGTTTTTAGAGTCTTGAATATGAAAAATGAAACCATTATTTCTAAAATCAGTAAAAGTATTTTTCCTTTGAACAGATACTCATAATTGTCTATGTCAAACACAGTTCAGACAAATAGCTATAAAAAGAAGATACTAAATATATTTAATGAATATAGGGTAGCGTACAGCAGCACATAGTCACAGTAACCAAGCTATTTGAACATGGGTATTTTAACAAATCATTTAATTTACAGTTTCAGTAGGGGTTAAGGTACAGAGTATAATGTATATATTAACCCTGTTTATGGCCACGTGATAATTTCTTCCTGTTGACTTCCACTGATTTTCATACATCAACTTTAACAGTATTATAAATGCATGCAGTGTTTTCTAAAATGCCTTCTTAAAGGTTCTGCGTCAGTATCTGAAAAGTGACCTTTATGGGATGCGTATCCAATTCTCAGTGTTCAGTGTTTGAGCTTGTATATATTCATTATATTCATCACAGTACTGAAAATTCAAGTAATCTGAAGTGAAATTATAATAAAACAATTAAAATTCTAAAAGCAAAATCGTGTATGTTTCATGCCAAAATACTCCCATTTACCAAATAACCATGTGGAATTTCCTTCAGGAACTCAACAATATCCTACTTTTGATGTAATGTTATTCTGAAACAAAAACCCTTTCAAGTACGTTTTTCTGTATTTCAATTTTTTGTCAGAAAATACCTTAGACACACCTGATAACTTGAAGTTTTCAAAAAGTGAATTTAAACAAAGCTGATCGAAGTTAAATAATTCATATCCATTTTAATGGATTTTTATGTGTTACAGCCAAGTTATTTTAATTTCTGTTTTTAACATTATATATAAGGACAAATGAAACTTTGAGTAGGACAGCCAAGTTATTTTAATTTCTGTTTTTAACATTATATATAAGGACAAATGAAACTTTGAGTAGGTCTTTGTTAGAGATGATCAAATAAAGAAGGCCAATTCACAGATATAATTTCCCCATGTTATAAGCAGTATTATAGTCATGTCAAACTTGTATTAGTAAAAATAAATGTTAACAGTTCACAACATTCCAGCTAGATTTTTTGGACTGGGTGTCATAGATCAATAGCTGCTAGAAAAATATTTAGAAACATATGTAAAGTTTAGAGCAAGGAAAACTAATTACCATAATCTAAGAAAATCACCAGTAATAGAACTTATATCTTTCCATCAACTGTTTTTCACCGCACAATCACTGACAAGACTTGTGTACATATTTCTGCACCTGCACTTATAAAAGCAGATAAAATATTTAATGTGTAATTTATCATTTATTTTACCAGCATGGAGTACAGGATGAATATATCAAAGTAGTCAAGCAGTTATATATCAATGCTATCCCTGCAAAAATAGTATCCAGGTATCTGCTAATTAAAAAGAAATGGATTTGCAATTGTGAAGAGATAACAGCTTGATCTACCACAAAATAGAAAGGGCTGCAAAAAATGTCTAATTCCAATAAGGTGTATAAGTTATTAAATAATGATCTCATTTAAAATATAAATGAAGCCATAAGTCTTTCTCACATGCAATATTATTCATTATTAAAGAAATATGTAAAAAGGCCATTGGTTTGCTTTGTTAATCATTGTAGAAAATGCCAATTCTCTGGTCACATATTCCACTAGTTTAGCACTTAATGGTATTGAATTGTTACAAATGATTTTAAATACTGTTAATTCCAATTCTCCGCTGATAAAGAATGAGACTCTGAATGTGGCAGTCTTCACTAAAGGGCAAGAAGCACAGTCTCTTGTACAATTATCCAGAGGAGCAGCAACCTCCACTACTCTGAGCTGCTGGCTCATCATCAATTATTTGTACTCCCCGCCTTGCAGCTCCTGATTGACTAGAACCATTGCCTCGTGCTCTCTCATCAACTTGCGCAGTTTCTATCATTCCTACAATACAAAAATATTGTATTACCTTAGAGAATTTCTAATCATTGAGCAGAAAAGCAAATCATATTTTATACAAATGTAACATATGCAAGCTTTGTCAAAGATTCTTTAAACTCACTACTGATAAGTTAATGTATAAACAGAACCTAGTTTTAAATACCAAGTATTATCTAAAAACCTGTGTATTATTGAACTAAAATTAGAAACTAATTGTCTTCAGAGAATCAAATAGAATAACAAAGATAATTATCCAACATCAATCTGAATATGTCACTGTGACAGATAGC
The DNA here is from genome assembly GCA_027560395.1 of Boaedon fuliginosus. Classification (NCBI taxonomy): domain Eukaryota; kingdom Metazoa; phylum Chordata; class Lepidosauria; order Squamata; family Lamprophiidae; genus Boaedon; species Boaedon fuliginosus. Next base: position 99,045 of record JANHGC010000687.1, on the reverse strand, counting down.
TTATCACTTTTGAGATAGTAAATATTCTATTTCAGTGATTACCATCCCAGATTATTGTACAGCAGCCCATTAGCTAATGGGTACCACCACATTTCTGTATCCAAAAGATTCCTGAACTCTGATGCAGCTAATAAATGGGCATGCACAGTATTAGTAATAAGTAGTAGTCTTCCATTTCCCTGGCGCATCTTCCTGTGTGGTTACTGCAAAATAAGAAGGAACAGCTGCAACACCATAAAACAGTTTATGGTCCATAAACTGTATTGTGATTTACAGTACAGATTAACAGAGTTGGAAGGGACCTTGTTGTCGGTCATCTAATCCAACTCCCCGCCCAAGCAGACCCTGAACCATTTCTGACTGAAAAGTCAGCACTGCCAGTATCATCCCTGCCATTCTTTTGAAATTCTTGTTATTTAACTAGATTTAACTTCTGCAGAACTGTATTTTGAAGCCTTGTATTACTGTTATATGCATTTTTTTCTGTCCTAGGTTTATACCGTGTTTCCCCCTAAATACGACAGGTCCAGAAAATAAGCCCAAGCCCGATTTTTGGGGTGAATGTGAATATAGGACACCCCCCGAAAATAAGACAAAGTGAAGGGGGTTGGTATAAGCACAGGAGGCAGCCTTTCCCTTCCCCAGGTCAGCTAATGGCAGCTGAGACCTTTAATTGGGGCCCGCGGATCAGCTGAGCTGATCGGGAGCTGCCTCTCTGCGCCAGCCTTCCTGCGAAACCAGGCAACCTGGCAGCCGAGGGTCCCATGTCAAGTCCTGATCTGGAGGCAGAACTAGGGAAGGGGGTCATTTGGAACCCTTTGCCTCCCCGATCTTTCAGCCATCTGACTGAAGGAGAGA
>JANHGC010000687.1:13836-46866 GCA_027560395.1 Boaedon fuliginosus | reverse complement strand
ATAGAAATTTAAACCAGAAATGAAACTTAACCCAAAGAATATAGAAAGATACAAGTACAGTCTCCCCCCCCACCATATCTCCAAATGATTGGCAGATCTTCTGGGATCTGACAGTGGTATAATGATTCAAACTAGGAAGAACCACATCAAGATTGCTGCTCACCTGTGAACCTATCATGGGAGAAATTTTGCAAGGCTAAAATAGAAACCTAGAATGTTTTGTAGGTGAAGGGGGGATTACAAAATGAAACCAAATCACCTCACTAATTTCTAAGAATACTGTTGTTTTGGTTTGGTTTCTAGGAACACATTGAAATCATTGTTTATTTCTAACACAGATACCAGTATAGTCTTCTTTAACTACAAGCTGCAATCAATATGAGATTAACTCCAGCTTCAAAGAGGTTCCTATGTGACCTTTGACATTCTGGCATGCTTCTTTTCATACAGATGCTCCTGAAATTCTGTAAGAGGCTAAGGCTACTTCAGTTTATGCATGAAATTATGTGCTAAACCAATGAATTTCAGTAAAAAGCCTCTGAGTATCTAATCTTGGATTTTTGGCCATTATTATAGAATCAACTTGAAAATCCTTCCTGCATGATATCAAAATTCCTGTAAAACTCATGTAGCTTTCCTGTTACTTTAAAGCCAGCCACAGCAAGTCTACTCTATTCCCCTTGAGTACATTTTTCCTGTCTCTTTTTCTGGCAGAGATATATATGCATAATAAGCAGCTGCCCTTGCCCAAAATGTCTTCTGCTTCCCTGATTTCTCTAATAACTTAAATTATCCAAATCCAGATGCTCCCAGCTCTCACAGAAGGCATAATTGCCTCAGTGTCTACTAGGCTATAAGCTAATCCTTTCCTGGAGCCTACACCAGCAGAGTGCTTTGAAGACAAGGCTGCCTCAACTTGTAGTAATGCCTGCATAGCTAGAAGCTGGAACATATAATAACTGGTGTAAAAGGGAATAACAGGCCTGTAGGTATTCACTGAAGTACTTGTTATGGGCATTAAGACAGAAGGAACAGTTCTTCTTTCACAACAGGTTGTTAATTTTGTGTGGCAGGTTTGGAACAGATTAACATTTAAATTAACTTTTCAGGTGTTCTCTTGAAAATCCAATGGAAAAGGAAATGAAAGCAACACTACCTATCTCAGTCTTCCGCAACCTGACAATGTTCAGATCTGTTCAACTATGTTGACTTCAGATTCTGAAAACTATATATAATCACATCTAGAGGCATGCAAATAGTGAAGGTTAAAATATAACATCATGAGAATTCAGTAAGAATTAGTTAAAGCAAAATAATTTTTAAAACACAACTGTATTCATGATTTACAATATGTGCAGACATATTAAATGATGAAGCATAATTATTTTTTTCCCAGACTAGGACTTGACTATAAAAATGATTAAATCAAAGCTAATTTAAATAAACAGTTGCATAAAATTTTGGGGGGATCATTGGCCAAACTGTATGTTTCAATAAACTCCTTAGGTGACTTTCTAAGTAACTGTAATTGATTCATACTGGTTTATTGATAAAAATTTGTCAATGCTCAAAATAACGTTATCAACTTTGGAAAAATATAGCATTGCAAAAGCAAATATAAAATATGAATCTTTTGAGAGAAAACTGTTACAGCTGCATTGACAAAGCAACTGAAGTAATTTCACAAAATGGTTGAATCATTTGCCTCTTTTCAGTCTAAGTCCAACCTGTGTTATACATTTGGGGTGGGGGGAGCAGGTTGGACTTTCAGTTTGTATTTTACTTTATTTAAATGTATTGGCCACTGAACTCCAGTGGACTCTGGGTGGCACAAAAAATTGAAAAAGTCTTAAAAATAGCTAAAAAGATTAAATAACAGGCACCCTGGAATCTATTCAGCAGGCAAAAACAATTGGGAGACAAGTGGTCTCTCAGGTCACCTATGGATTTTTACATGCAAAGTTCTTACTTGCCCATTCCGCATCATTGATCTGAGGTCAGAAAACGATGATCTCTGGGCCAGATCTGGCTTGCCTGTTTTGTACTGCCCACAAACTAATAAAAGATGAGTGAGCAGATTAAGGATCTCCAGGCCACCTGAACTTTAGTTGGGTTTCCAGGATAAGGGGAAGGGCCAAGGGCCGGGATAGGGTGTACTGGTCAGTAGCAGTGGCCTATCAGTGGTTTCCTTTCTGGTGAGCCAGAATCACCCAATGGCTGCCACTGGCTCAGTGATCTGCAAACCTATCAGCCACGCCTACAGACTGAGGCAAAGTAAGAACTGGTCCTTTACAGAAAAAGTTTGTTGATCCATATCATCGATCTTTCATCAAAAGCAAGAAAAGAGAAAAGTAAAAAGATGAGAAAGGTAGAAGAAGTTAAAGAGGAAAAATAGAAAGAAGTGAATATGCCACGGCTGACATCTCTTTGCAGAAATTGACTCTTTTATGTTGAATAAAATGAGGCAGGAACACATATTGTCATTATTTTCTCGTTTGCATTGTTTCACATTTCTTTCATTTAGGAAACGTGGCTATGGGTAGAGCTATATATTCTAAAATGTTTTTTTAACCGTCTTCCATTGCTTCAAAGGGACACTATGTATTAGCATCTTTTTTTCCTCCAAAATCTTTTCTTTTGTGGTCACAAGAAGCCACAATGTTGTCATTTATATATTCAAGTACAATTTTAATCTGTCTCACTTATGGGCTCAAGACAAGTTGCAGGAATGTAATAGGGGGGATGGCAGAAAGATGTTACCAGAATATGTTTGTGCCATAGCTGGAGACAGAGCCAGTGTTCTATAGTGGTTAAAGCACCAGGCTAGAAACCAGGAGATTGTGATTTCTGCTATTGCCATAGGTACAAGGTTTGCTTAGCGTCCTTGGACCAGTTGCTCTCCCTCAGTCCTAGGAAGGAAGAAATGGCAAATCATTTCTGAAAAATCTTGCCAAGAAAACAGCAAGGGTTTGTCCAGGGAGTCATGAATCAACATTGACACCGAGTCACATACATACATGCACACAGGTGTAAGTGGAGAAACACCCAATATTTATCACAGTCTACTGGTCAGCATTGTGTATAAACTCATCCAACTATAGTTTATAGCTATGTGTGACAGAATAAAAAAACCCTTTTGATGGCTGTCATTTTGATTTAGCAAAAGTTCCATACAGTTTGTTCAGCTCTGAACTTTCAACTTAATTATCATGGCTGCCTTGAGGTTTATTGATTTTGATGGTTTCTGGGATCTAGCAAGGACAGAAGAAATGAACTCAGTGGCTGAAATACCTCAAAATTTCCCCCAAGTAGAATTTTTCAGAATGCTCAGCTCTAGAGTTAAAGAATGCTGTATATGGAATTTGAGGCCACTGTTTTGTGAAATGGGATGTGGTTTAGGTCGTTGGTAATTTAAGCATTTGGGCCAGGCAGATGAGATCTTTTTCTGATGTGGCTCCTCATTTTAGGGGTTGTTTAATCAGACATCTCAGGCTTATACTGTTGTGATTTTATTTTTGATATGCTGTCCAAATTTACTGCAATCAGAAGGTTGGTTTTATACATTGTTTAAATGAATAGTTGTTAGTCAAACATAGCCAATAGGTCCTAATCATTTGCAATATATACAAATTGTGCTATTTGAAAAATATGGATTGGGACTTTCCATGACAATCCAGATTCCCAGACATTTTAAATAACATAATGGATCTATTCTGGGCTATACTATTTTTATTAAGATACGGTAATTTTTATCTTAAGCATTAAACATAATCTCATCTATGACAAATAATCTCATCTATGTCAGGGTAAACGCTAGAAAATACTAAATGTGTATCATTCAGTTTTTCATTCATTCATTTTTTTTTCAGCCAAAACAAGCAACCACCATAGACTTCGGATGTAGAGCGATTTCACTTCCTTCTTGCTGCCTCTCTTTCTCTGTTTCAGAATGGGACTGGCTCTGCATTCACTCACTGGCATGGATGTCAACTGTCTTTTCATTTATTCAGAATATATTTTCACAAATGAAGAAACAGGGAATCACTGTTTTCAATATTTTTCTTTCATAAGGAAATTTGTTCCGAATCAAAAATTTGTTAAAGAAGCAAGCATGTAGTTTAGCCTGAAAAAAAGTACTTATTTATTACCCCATACAGCATAGTGATAAGCTTTAGAATAGTAAAATGTGTGTCTTTTTTTTTTTAGTTAAATCAGGTCCACCCTATCGCGGTACCCAGCACATGGATGGCCCATGGTCCAGTACATTTTCCAACTTGTTAAGCTGTATGTTCATACATCAATATGTGCCCTGGAAGTGGGTGCTTTCTCTTTCTTGCCTCTTCCCTTTTCATTCTGGCTTTGGCACAATGATCCTGACTAGTTCAAATCAGAAAGAGAGAGAAACTGTGGACCACCTGAAATGGCTGAATTACAATTCTCAATATTCTCACCATTAGCTGTGTTGGCTGGAGCTCTTGGGGATTGTAACTCTGCCACCTCAAGAGGCCAAAGATTCCTCACCCCTTCTTTAAAGTCTAATTCGCTTTTCTAGCATATTTCCACAGTTACAGTGCAGTTAAAACTGACATTCAGGTGTAATTGGAAAATGTGATCAAGCTCGGCACCTGGAAGATTGTGCCGAAAAAAGGAAGAAAGCTGGCAAAAGTAGCAGGAATGGAGCCAAAGATTATCCCCAACTCACTAGATTATTTGGCTAGCCAGAAAACATGAGACTCCAGACAAGCCAGAGTTCTCCAACATCCCAGCCAAAGCCATTTCTTTATAGTCCTTTGAAAACACCAGCATTATTATTGCAGTACTTTCCTCAACATTTTTAGGCCAATATTGTTACTAGGTTAAGAAGAATAAGCAATAGTTCTCTGACTATTGCAGTTCACGCTTGTAGCATTTACCTGGTTTGGTCTCCATAAGGAAGTTGCTGATAGGTGAAAATCAGAAAATATAGGTCAGATTTAGCCGCTAGGCAGAATCAGTGGAGAGCCTGCAGTCATCTAAACATCATTAGATAAGGAAAGTTATGGTGCCCTCAGGCAAAGCATGTCAGTGATACCCCCGGTGCTTCATAGCTTCTTTACTTTTGCTACCAGAAGTAAGTCTGTATGTCCTTTTCCTTCAGCTTGCACCATTCCTCACCCCTTCCCCCATGAACTCACTGCTAATACAATATCCTGATCATGGGTGAGTTCATTAAAAGCAGACAACTACATTCTAAGCAAAGCATGCACTTGAATGTCTTCTTCTGTGCAGCATACTTACATAAATACAGACTATTGGGACATCGATGTGATTCCCTCCCCCCCCCAAAAAAAAGGAGGAGGAGGAAGTTGTCTTATATGTAATGGCTTGCCTCCTGAAGTTGTGGGTGCTCTATCACTGGAGCATTTTAAGAAGAGATTTGTCCAGAATGATAAATGGGGTCTCCGCCTTGGACAGGAAGTTGGACTAGAAGGCTTCCAAGATCCCTTCCAACACTGTTATTCTATATTCTGAATTATATTAAGTTAGACCACGTCTTCCCAACTCTGTATTGTCAAAAAATGATTAGATTTGGTTCTTTGGCAGGGATGGCATTTATGAGCTGCGAAATCCAGGCGACCACCAGATAGTAGCAAAAGGTTAGAAATTTCTGTATCTTTGCTGCCCTCTGGTGTTCACCTGGATTATTGCAACTCAAATATTGTAATCCTACTCTTGGGAGCCTTTTTCTATTGAAGATGCTGAGACTGACTTCCAAATTATATGCTCTGTCACTGAGTCATAGTTGTTTCCATAAAATCAAGCATGAGAAGTGAATGCTAATAATATATCACCAATGCAGTTCTGGTAATAATACATATCTTCAGGATGTTGCTATTTCTTTGTTGCCTTAAGTAAGTTTTGCAAACACAGCATTACCTTCATCTTAGTGATTTGGTTAAGATAAAGATACCAAACATCTTTCACAACTAGGTACATCTCTCCCCTCCACCACCTCTTTCCCATAGAGAAAAGCTAGAAAAATTCTTTTCACTTTCCTCTGAGCTATATTTTGTGATGAAGAAGATGTATAAAGATCTACTCCTCTCTGGAAAAAAAAGTTTCACAAATACAAATATTACCCAAGAATTAAACTGTCAGTAGCAATATTCCTCCCCTACCCCACCCTAATTTTCCCTGTCTAAAATCCATACAAAACGGGCAACATATACAGTAATCCTGAAATATTCCTTTATCCTGGCCTTGGTAGCCCCTACATCTGCAGAAATGTGGTCCCAGCGATAAACCAGTGGGAAAAAAACATGCTGGCTGAAGCACAGAGAAGTCTGAGAAGTTCGACGCCGAGACTGCAGCAGGGAGCTTCCAAGTCTGCGGTCCCCGGTTTGGGGCAAAGGGCGGCAGCCGCTGCCTTGTCCACACTTATCCACCGCCTTAAGTTACAGCGGTTGAAAAAAAAAAAGGGGGGGGGGTATTTTCTCGATAGTCGAGACACTTCCTTAGAAACGCTTAGCTACCCCCTGGACTAACCGTTCGAGACTAGGACGGCGCCCATTTCTGGCAGCAAATTCTTGCGCTTCCTCTGCCACTGCCCCTCCCCCAACCCTCCCTTTAAAACTCCATGTGGGGTAACTTTAACGAGCTCCGTTACATGAACATTTCTACTGCGGATTCGACGAGCAGGGGAAGCTTTCCGGGAAGACAGAGTGAAGGAAGAAGGGACCTCCTCGCTCGCCTCCTCTTCTTCCACCCCCCCCCCATCTCTCTCTCCCGCAGCGGTCTTGTCCCTTTATGTTTTGCAAATGGGGGCTTTGAATTAAAAAAAGAAAAAAAGCAGGAGCAGGAGGAGGCCGCGAGGAGAGGGAGAGAGAAATGGCAGACATTCCAGGGCCAGCCACTGGTTTTGTTCTCCTCGCTTACGGCCTTTGTCCTGAACTCCCTACCCCCCTCGGTTTCCACAGTAATGAGAAAGTATGGCCACCCCGCGCTTATTACCATATCAATCTCCCCGAGCCCTGCCTGAGCCAACCGAAGGAGAGGGGGGAGGAAGAGCCCATAAAGGCTGCTAAGGCAAGGTGGAAAGTGCGGAGGGTTCCTTCCTGGCCGCCCCTCCAGAATTTGGGGGCCCGGGAGTTGTGTACTGACGACAATGACCCGAGAGGTCCCGGCACCACCCACCCCCTCATCGCCGCCCGAGAAAGTCCTCCCTTCCTCCCTTCCCTCCCTCCGTGCTTTCCACACGGATGGAGCGCAGGTAAAGGTCCCCTTTGATGCCCTTCGCGGCTGCTCATTGGCTGGCCGACGGGCCGGCGGTGTCTGGCCACTGGCCGCTTTGTTCTCTCTCGGACCGAGCGTTTCCTCCCGCTGGCCGCTCTGCAGCAGCCCGCGAGCCGTAGCGAATACGGGAGCGGCGGCAGCGGCGGCGGCACAGCGACTCTGGAAAGGGCGAGCGAAGCGCCGCGTCGGAGAGTTGAGAGGAGGGAATGAATGACAGGCAGAACGAGCGAGCTCATCACTGCGGGCTGCAAAATGAGATGGGGGGGGGGGAGACAGAGAAAGAGAGCGCAAGAGCGAGAGAGAGAGTGAGAGAGCGCGAGGCTGTTCTCTCGGCAGCACCCCCTCCCGCTGCTCGTCCGGGCAGAGGGGGTGGGCGGGTGGAGAAGAGGCAGGCAAAGGAAGCTCGCGGCCAGGGGGGCGAGCGGGTCCCTTCTTCACCTCTGCCAGAGAGGACAGGACGGCAGTAGCGGCGGCGGCAGCACCAGGGACTGTCCGCAAAGGCGCTCAAGGTAGGAGTCCGCGTCTCTCTCTCGCCCCCCACCCCACGCCCGCTTGTTCACGCACCGGCTGCCGCTCTGGCCAGGTTCGCCTCGCCTTTTGCCCAGGTGGCTGAGGGCGACTTCTCGGCTCCGGGGGGCAGAGTAGGATAAACGCCTCTTTATTAGGGGGGGGGTGAACTGTCATTTATTTATTTATTTAAAGCTCCAAGCCGGTAAAAACACCGGACCTCGTGTTGCCCCCCTTCTCTCTCCTGCGAAGAGCGAGTCTTCAGCTGGAAGAGAGCCCCAGCCTCTCTTTTGGGGGGGGCGTGTTGGTGCTTCGGAGGCGGGAGTCTCGGGACCGACCTTGCGAGGGAAGGCTGAGGCGGGGCGCGGGAACGAGGCTTCTTCGAGGGTCTTCAAAGGAGAGCAGGGAGAGGCGCTGAGAAAGAGCGGGGGACAAGAAGGTGGCGGTGGGTGTGGAGAAGAGAGGAAGCGAGAGGATCCTTGGTGCGTCTGAAGCTCTTCCTTAAGCCGCAGCCCGGGAGGAAGATGCTCTGGGTTAGCGGCAGATCTCTCGGGCATCGTTGGGGAAAGGGAGTCTGGGCACCCCACAAGAAAAGGGGAGGAAGGCGCGTTCAGATGGGCAGCCGGAGAGTTGGAAGTAGGTAAAATGAAAAATACAAAAATCCGGGAAAGAGTTCAGGCTCACACTCAGACCAGCAGCTCTGAAAACGTCGGATCCCGAAGTAACTTTCTTGCTTCTCCTGAGCTTAAACTCTCACTTAGCGGGATCCCTTTTCCGCTCCCCCCCCCTCTCCGCCTTCTGCTTGAGTCGGGTCTTTCGAAAGGTAACCATCATGTCGGAGTAGGGCAGAACTCTATAGCAGACGGTGTTTCTTTTTTTTTCTTTTTTCTTTTGCTTTATAAATTCAGGCACAAAAGATCGGAAATGTTACGGATGTTCAAAAAGTGCCCTCGGGAGAGGCTGGGAGCATCCGTGGGGCTTTTCCTTTTTCAATCTCGGAGGAGAAAGCTTGGTGTCGGGCGGGGGAGGGGCGATAGCAGCATCATTACCTCACGGTGGAGATCCTGATTTTCATTTATTTGGATGGAAGGTGTTGATTCCCCCCCCCCCGGATCAGCTACGTGGAAATAGAACAATTCAAATTAACTGCAGTAATTAAACAAAATAAAAAGTCTGAACGTACTTTCTGATATGGAGCGCCCTAAACTCTCTAATAGTTCTGCATAGGGTTTTATGTCAAAGGACCATATTCTGATCTTAGTTTGCATTTTAGGGCCATTTCATCCTTGATGTCAAGCAAGTCCTTTTGACCTAAATGTTTGTAATTAAAATCAGAATTTGGCCGCTTCCTTGCCGGTTCTATCTTTTCTTCTTTCTGAATTGAGATTTTTGTCTGAGATATCTTTCTGAGCCTTTGCTAATAATATTAACATTCCTCTTTCTCTTTCTCTGTTTTTGTATGTGTTTGTGTCTCTCTGTTTTGTATGTTTTCATAAGTTGTCTAGAAGAAAGAACATAACCTTCAGTCAGGAGTATCTGCTCCCACATACTCTTACTACTTACTATTCCAAGTTGTAGGAACGTTTGCAATGCTAGAGAAAGCTCCGACGCAGTAGCCTCTTTCCTTAGAAGTGTGCTTACTTCGAAGATAACAGGGGAAAGACGCTAGACTGAAAATTGGAACACAATGGTTTTAGCTTAAAAAGCACATTTTAAGAAAAAAAAACATGAAAGGTCTAGAAATGCATAGAATTGAGGCTTGGGGAATCTGCTTTTTATGTCTTTTTTAAAGCACTGTGCCGGTTATTTGGAATTTGATGCGAAGGGTATATATCACTATAGGTATTTTCTTGTATTGAACACAAGAGTATTTTATATCAGAACATGATGATAGTTCTTTCATGTATAAACTCACTCTTGGTCCCCCAACTTTTTTTTTGGCAATTTAATGTGTGATGTGGTATCCTTCCAATCAATCCTTTGCCCATTCTTATTCTAGGGTGTGGGAGGACATCCTGATGGAATCAAATGAGGATCTTTCTTAGAGTTTGAACATGCATGGGTAAAAATACCTACTCTGGTGTTGAACCTGTAGGTCTGCCTAATAATCATTCAGAGAAGGCAGAAGTTAGATCCTTCAAATTTTAGAGAAGTCTTTCAGTAATCACAATATGTTAGAGGAGCAGCCTTGTGAGTAATTCAGGCTGCATGTTTGTCAAGAAGAGTTCCTTTTTCAAAACTGCAAAAAAATTTTTTTCTGAATTCCAATCATTTATAGAATGTCGGGAACAAAATTTGAACATTTGTTTATTGGTGTGTGAAAAATACAGCGAGCTGCAGTCTCTGTGTAATAATGAAGACTATCTTGGCCACAGTATGCGCTTGTCTTATCAAGCCACCATATCACTTCAATTCCACCTTGGCGACTCATCTCCTGTAAAAAAAGAAAAAGAGCTCATTCATTTTTGTGATTTTAAACTGGTTGAAAATAGAATCCTCGAGGAACAAAAGAGCCAGAGCACCTGAGCCTCCTCCTAGACACTGACACTAAGGAGTGTATCAAGGTTGTTTGTTGGAAACTAATGTCACCTAGAAAATGGGCTCTGTCCTAAAACAAGCAAACAAGAGTAATTCCCGTATTTCATCTTTAGCATGAATAATTTTTCATGTAATAAATTCAAGGAGACTAGCTCAGATATATGCTGCTCTTTGTTTGCTAACAGAGGCATTCATGTTCGCATTAAAATCACAGGCAGCGTTAACAATAAAACAACTTGTAAAAAATGATGAGAAGATGGAGAGATTCCTTTCTAGCTTCTAGGACTTTATATGTCTCCCAGTATGTGTTTCAACCATCGCTGGTAAGAGTGATTGCATGTGTTAAGGATCAAATGCCAAGATGGGTATAGACTCAGTGTTCAAAGCTTGGACCAGGGGATTCCTGTAAACTATTTTTGGTAGGGAGATTCTATTTGTCTACATATGAAATGATTATTTTCACATTCTAGGAAATGACAGATAAATATAATTTATATTTGATATATTCATATTTATATGTGCATTCTGTGATTCTCAGACTTTAGCATCTGAATTATATCACCAGACATAACAATATCCCCTGATGTTTAGGTTTTGCAGAAGCATGAGGAAGGAACAGATCAATCCTCCCCCCCAAAAAAAAATAGTTAACCACAAAAGTTGGAGATATATGATCCCTAGAGCGGGGGCAAGCAATATGGCACTGATGCAATTATCTGCATGACTATGATGTTTTAGAAAAACAACACCACTGTTTTATGGACATATAAAAAAGCAAAAGGCATAGAATTTATTGTACATCACTGTCAGTAATAAAATGCAGTATTTTCACTATAGCAAATCAACAGTTGGATTCAGGAATACCCCCTGAAGTTCATCATATTAGAGACAAACTTTATCTATAGAAAAAAAGGATTTTTTAAAAACTTTTTTAATTTGTGTCTTTATACTACTTTCCTATAATGTCTTCTAGGTAGGTTAACTACTACTTAGTTAATGTCGTCATGGGGCAAAAAGCCAAGTTCATTTCAAGTCTGGCTCTAGAAAGTTAGTATAATAAGCTTGAGAGGAGCTTAAATCTGAGAGGTCGCTTTTCATGCAGAGTATTTCCAAAATATGCCTTCCCATTAAACTGGTCCAACTTGTAAATAAATAAATATGTCCTCTCATTATGCTAACCCAATGTATAAAAAGCTGTGATTCTTGCTAGCATATTTGCCAAACAGAGCTTGCGTGTCTGATTATGCTTCTTACTTATCACAGTTCACCAAGAAAGCAAGCCTATGTTAACTTCATCAACATATTGGGACACTTTTCAATTAGCATACTTTTTTAAACCCATTCCTTCTTCTGGGATATACAACTGGTAATTTAGCCATTAATTTTATAGTAGGTTTGCCTGAAAGTTATGGAACTTGGAACCTTTTTGTCTCAGCTTAAGACCAATTCCCAAAAGTATTTATTCCAAGAAATCCATGACCTTTAGGAGTAATGAGTCATTATTCTTGTATTTTATCTCACTATATATACAGTATTTCCAATGACAATTATAAGTAGTATATTCATAAACCTGATTGTATACTTCCTAACAATTTAAATATACAGTGTCTGAAATATATGAAGATGATAAGAATTGAACTCTACTATTAGGACAGTATCTTCCACAATGCCGCACAATATATATGATCACTTTTCTGATACCTTCAAAATCTCTACTGGTTCTACACACGTTAACAAACTTACTACTGCACACCAATAATTCCCTGTACTCTAATCATTTTTTTCATTGAGATGTAGTTATCACATAGCCTTGGTCCTTACATTTGCATTTCTTTTTTTCCTTACTTTTCAGGACCTTATTTTTCTCTTCTTTCATTATAAAATTGGTTTCACTGGCTACCTCCCTTTCCTTTTTCTCCTCTCTAAACTGAGTGTGCTTTCTATCTCTCACTTATACTTTCTTTCTCTTTAGCTTGCTTCTTTGTTTTAGCTGGAAACTTACTCCCTTTAACATCCCCTTTCTCCAGGTATTCTGGTAAGTATTTTTTATTAAGAAAAGCAAGTTACTTACAAACTGACACAAGGACCAGCCATCAGTTTACAATTGTTTTCCTATCTGGATTCTTTGGTCAGTGGAAAGATGTTTTTTCTCAATATAACTAGATTTTTCTGAAAATGGGAACCCAAATAAAGAGCGGATGGAGTTTGTGGACATAGGATAGCTATTGTGTCAGCAGCAGCAGCAGCTTTCAAAAATATGGAATTAAATGAGTGACCCCCAAATATCTGTGTTGCTTTATGTTACCCTCTGTTTGTGTTGGGTAGTTATGCTTTCCTAGCTGTCTCCTCTAGGATTAATTTTAGTTTGTATTAGTATTTTATTTGAACCAATTTGATATCCTTGCACTAATGCTTCATTATGGCTGCCTGAAAGCTTTTATTGGTGTTTCTGTGTCAATGTCTTATGAGCACTATTTTGTCTCGTCAACTGAACTTCTTTGCTTATGCTGTGAGGTGTAAATTTTTGTAATGTCAGAATGTTATGTTTAGCATCCTAAAAAATCAAAGCCAGCTAGTAGTTCTATATTTGTTTAATTTCCTCCCCACCATTTGTGCTACTTTCATATAAACGTGCTTGCTTAACCTGCCTTTTTATTATGTCTGAGCAATTATCTAGAATTTTTGTCCCCTGGTTTGTGATTGTGTGTGTAATGTGTACCTGTGTATTGATGTTGGTTGTATGGATGTATGGATTGTAGTGGTGTATGGATGCAGGAATTTGGCCTGGATGTTAATTCTCAAGAGGGAATCCCATTTCCCCTTGAGCAGAAAATGTGAAAAAGAATTGTTTTGTTTGGGCTCTTTCTTAACCTATATAAGGTACACTGATAGTTATAGATACACTTTTTGCAGTTAAATTCCTTTTCTCTGCTGACTATGGCTTCAAATAATTCAGCAAGAAAGCAGCCTAATGGAATCTGAGAATCATGATAATAGGTCTTTGTTTTTAACTTGAGGAACGAATGAGTAATTCTATCATTACCCTTTATCTGATACAGAGGTTGAGTTGGGAATATCAATAAGTTTTTAATGAATCTTCTGTCATCACAATGAGACATGGCCTCTCAAAATTAAATCAAATGTGCTGGATTGCCAATGTTAGTCACGTATAGATGGTGGAAAAAGTGACCATTATTTTCCTTTAATATTATAGCTGATCTATTATTCATTAGTGCTATGATTACTTGCTTTTAATTTATCATGTATTAAGATGCAATGCTGTATTAGACACCAAGATTATTATTAAAGCCAGAGTATATCATCATTGGCAGGCAATTCCCCACTTCTGCACATATTCAATTAGATCATCCATGAATAGTTTGAATTCACAGGAGCAGAGGGAGGGATCAATCCTGGATTATAAGGGCACTAGTATTTCAGTCAGTGCCTTCAAAAGATTTAACTAGAATTGAATCTAAAGATTAAAAAAAAAAGCCCGAAACAACAGAGACTAGGTTTTTCTTTGTACCAAGTATAGCTGCTGAGCTGTCACTGCTGTGGGGAGCCTTTTGTGAGATACCATCTCATTGTCTGTGCAAGCTAATACCTGGTGTCTTTCTCTTGCAGTCTAGTCCTCTGCTCATGGATAGCTCAAAGAAGGAAAATAAAGGACAGGGGAGGAGAAGGACTAAAGAATGCAGACGGGTCAGGCTCCCTCCTAAGTTTTAGATCCAATCTGCTGCATAATAGCACAAAGGCCCTATGTCATAGAAAGCGTATGTTAAGCTGGTCAAAAGCAAGTAAGACTTCTTCCCTCCTAGAATAACAGAAACCAAGCCCAACTAAATGCTTCCTTCAATTTAAAAAGGCCAATTTTCTTTAAAGTCAAAATTATACCTCCCTATATGTGAAGCAATTTGAAATGCTCACTTTCAATTACAATGGAAATCAAGGCTTAATTCTAATGTTAGCAAGTTACTGCAGCACCATTTCAATTTAACAGATTAAATGCAAACCATATATTGTGTCAAGCAATAATCTGCTAAACTAAAGCCTGGAACTGGAGGGGGAAATCCTACAATGAAAATTTGGATTATTTTGAATTAGTTTTTATCAGTATTACCTTAAGTTTTCTTTAAGTTTACATCTGTTAACAGAAAACAGGCACCTCATATATAATCTCACAATGTTTATATTGCACATTATATGTATTTCCCCTCTGCAACATCAGCAATGGGGACGTGAATGTGTCTCCTCCTTCAACAAAAAGCAGTCCAGTAAATCTCCCTAATGAGTAAGCTTTTGTGCAGAATATTTGCCACTGTTGCAGGTGGAGATGCAGTGTCTGCATTTGCTACAATTAGAGTAAGCATCAGAGCTTATTTTTGTTTACACCATGGAATCAGCTTCACCACTTTAAATGGCTGTGAATTTAATTGTTATTAGTATTCAGAAAGTTCTACATTCTGTATGACCTAAGGAAAGTTAGCAAGCGACTTGTGGAATGCTAGATTATTGTGTACAGATACAAAGGGGGGTTTTTTGTTGCAAAATTCAATTAATTTAGCAACAGCACTTAGACTTATATACCTCTTCACAGTGCTTCCTCTACGCGATTTACAGCATCAGTCTATTGCCCCCAACAATCTGGGTCCTCATTTTATAGACCTCGGAAGGGTGGAAGGCCAAGTCAACCTTGAGCTGGTGAGAATTGAACTGCCAAATTGCAGGCAGCCGACAGGCAGCAGAAGTAGCCTGCAGTACTGCATTCTAACCACTGCGCCACCACGGTTCTTAGCCTCTAATTTAGCATCCAAAATATGTTAACAATTCATTTAGGGTTCATTTTTAGGGTTCCACTGTT
Organism: Boaedon fuliginosus; assembly: GCA_027560395.1. Classification (NCBI taxonomy): domain Eukaryota; kingdom Metazoa; phylum Chordata; class Lepidosauria; order Squamata; family Lamprophiidae; genus Boaedon; species Boaedon fuliginosus. The sequence goes on along the minus strand of JANHGC010000687.1, from coordinate 31,685 downwards.
TAAAATTGTTTGCTATGTTCCTTAGAAGCAACCTCAAAAGAAAACAAGTATTATATCTTTATTGCAGATAAGGAGGAACACTGAGTAGGGTGAGAAGGGAAGGGAAGGAAAAACAATGTTGAAGGCTATCTGATGAGTTAAAGAAAGAAGACAATCTATTTGGAGGACACCTATTTAGGGATGATGAGTTCATTCTGTCAGCCACTTGGTTATGCTACCAAGCCATTTGCTAACAAGCCACTTGGTTATGCTAGCATGTGAAGCCCTCTCTTCCTCACCAAATTACATTGTAATTAACTTTATTTAATAAGTGAAACACAACATCCATGTTTGAAACCCTCAGATTATCTTTAGGGTTTTTTTTCCTTTTTGCAATTAAAAGCTTTAATAATGTTCCAGATTTCTTCTTCTCAAAATTTTTTTGCCTTTTTTAAATCTAGGTGTGTATATTGAATTTTAATATTTTGAACATCATGTTCATTATTTTTTCTGATGTGTTAAATTTTGATCAGAGAAATGCTAGCTCCTTGTCTATAATTACATTTGCTTAAAGCACAACTCTTCTCTTGCCTGAGTTGGTTTATCTAACCTACATTTGCTCATACAGAGAATCAGTTCCATTGTTGGTTTCTCTCCTTATTCCATTGCACGTATATTAGCTCCCTTGGAAATGAAGATGTTATACCGTAAAAAGGGGGTGGAGAATAATGATGCCCATCCTTGTGCTATAAAGTCAGTGTCTGAATAGCTTTAAAGCTACAGCAGGGCTTGCAAAAGGAGAGCTATCATTGTCTGACATAGTTCTTGAGATGCTGAAAAACTATGCTGGGATCTAGTTCCCCCATGTCTTCAACTAGTGCTTTACACTTTGAAACTTAAGTTTTGGCTGTTGTCCCTATCCTTCACATTTAACCTTTTAATTCTAACTACAAATAAGGACCCGCTCCCCTCAAAGTTTCATAAAGGTTCTCAGAATTGAAAAGCACCAAAGGTTTTCTCATTCTGCCAAAAGGTAGGTCTGTATGTGCCCTTAGCCAAAGAGTTCCTGGTATGCTGCCAAGACAAAGAAGTTTCCTTTTCTGTAACCAGGTATGAAATATTTGACTTCCTCATCAGCTATTGCCTTTCTGCAGTTGCTGGGTTTAATCTTTTAATTGTTCTGTTACCCTCTAGGGTAAAAACAGAAAGATGGCTTTTCTCTATCTTGGTAGCCAAGGACATTATTGTGCAGCAATAATGTCTTGGGCTACCAAACATAATTTAAAACCACATACTGATAAGTTTTCCATAAGATGTGTCTGCGCTGCAAAACCCTATTTTGCTTACTTTCTTTACAAAATGAGAAAGTGGCATCAAATATTTTAAAACTCATATTGTATTGAGAGATGTTGGGTTGATATGAAAGGATATGTTGGGTTTATTCCACAGAGCCATTCCTTTCCAAATTAAAATTTTGATTTGGTAAATATTTACTTTCCTGGTACAAATACTGTGTGTTAAAATCTTCCATTTTTGTAGGTTTAAAAAAAATCATCATATCCATACTTTAGGCAAAATTCTTCATGATTTTTATGACTACTACTTATAGATAAAGTGAAGGAAATCAATAATGAACTAATCATGCAGGCTTCCATTGCTACTCTGTCTCTGTTTATCCGAGAGCAAGCCACACTGAATGGGCTTGTTTTTTTAGTAAGCAGAAGTAGAATTGGATTGTTTAGATCAGGGATGTCAAACTCAAGGCCCACAGGCCAGATCTGGCCCATAGGATGCTTAGATCTGTCCCACGGGGCCGCCCTGGAAACAATGAAGGACAGGCCCGCAGTGCTTTTGCCAGCAAAAATGGAGCTTGGTAGGGCTGCCCATGGTGGCCCTTTTTGCTGGCAAAGGGCTGCAGGAGGCCATCACAACTGAAAATGGAGCCTGGGGGGACAGTGCGGGGGTCCCAAGCTCCTTTTTTACTTGCAGAGTGATAATAAAACAAACTACTAGCAAAGTTGATCTCCCCCTGCCCTGCCCGGGCCACCACAAGTGCCTCCGATTCAAGTGACATTGAGCTGGCCTTACCCACCTGGACATGCCCATCCAGCCCCCCGAGGTCAATCACAGCCCTGATGTGGCCCTCAATGAAATCGAGTTTGACACCCCTGGTTTAGATTATGTGCCTAAAAAACAAATTTAGATAATCTGGCAATCTGTACCAAGATCTCATAAACCTCATATCTGGGGATTTAAATATAAAAAAATAAAAGGAACAAACATGACAGAATTCTGATTGGCTACCAAAATGAAGACTAGTTACTCAGTTTCCATGCAAGTGCAACACTGCAAAGTAAATCCTTTGCAGGGAAAGAGTTAGTAAGAGCTTGCTACATCAAGGAATCACTGTATGTAGGAAAAACAGAGCACAGCTCAAAACAGGTCCACAGTAAACCCATCCTCAGTTCAATTGTTATTAGACAATTTGCATCTAGGCAGGTCAAAGCTTGCTTTAAACCATTGCTGACCTGTGCAATTAAAATTTAGCTTGGGAGAAAACTAGTTATTGCCTGTAATTTCAGAGTATTTGAACAATCCAAGTCCAAGATGTTGGTATGCCATTTCATTTCTAAAAGATTTGGGAAGGGGTGCTAGTGTCAGTGTTTCCCTTCAGTACAGTTATTCTGTTATTTAAGGGTAAGGATACTAATAGAACATTAATATGGTATTCTAAGATTTCTGTTTGTTTACTCTGAAAGACACTCTGCCTTTCAGTCCAGATACAAGATTAATCACACCTCTCCAAATATTCTACTCTTTCTGCAGTCTTTGAACTTCCCTCTCATCTGGTCTCTTAAAGATTTCTGGTCTGCCCTAACCAGAAAAGTTATTTGTTTGGAAATTTCCCCAGAGTCCTTTGAAACAGTCCTGAGCCTTTGGCAGCTATTCCAACATGGCTAGGTGAAGCTGCCAACTCTACATCTATATGTATCCCAAAATAATGTAGTTGTTTGGTTTGTTTCCACTTTTTCCATTTTATTATACTAAACAAAGAAATTCCACCTTGAACTGAATCTTAGGTTTAGACTGGAATCCCTGAAGAAGGCTGGCAGAAGGAAGAAGACCAGATAAAGTTGCATGAAGGCAAAACATTGTTTGAAGTGGAAGGTTATTTTAAAAGTGGGCATTGTATTTGGACTATCTGAACCATTTCTTTTCCAACCTTGAAAAGTTCTTCCAGCAAACACACAGTAGGAGATGGTTAGTTAATAGAATTCACCTATTAGTTAATAGAAACACACTATTGTAATAGCATGGCACTGGATTATTGTAAAATTAATGCAACGGCTGTGTGAGAATCTCAGCCAATGTAATTCAATATAAATTCAATAAATTCAACATTTTGAGGGAGAGAGAGATGAGTAAGTTCACACTTTAAATCGTAAAACTGATGTTGCATGGAGTAAGAACTGAGCCATTGTGATTTGTAAACCATAGTTTATTTCTTGGTGCTGTGTAGGACCAGGCAATTGTCCTTAGTTAAGTATCATACTTAACCAAACCATGGCATAGTGCAATGAGTAATTCTTGTTAATTGGTTATAACTACCACTTGAGGAAATAATCGTTTTAACCTCCATTACCCGGCTGCTACTGGGAGACTAAATGTCAGGGATAAACAGAACTGAACATTACTATACAAAGTAACAATGTGTCTACATTATGTTGATATTCTAGTCTGAAGAGGAAACGAACATATAAAGATTACCAAGAATCACAACTAAATCTTCAGGGCAAAATGTCCTTGCAAATTAAGGTTACAAGGATAGGCATTTTTTTTTTGTTCAGCTATAACAATTGAACATTATGTTTCTGTTGATTTACTTTCATTCTGACAGCACAAGCTGTAGCTTACAACATCATGATTTACAGCAAAATTTAACATCTGGCAAAATTTGCCAGATCGCAAGTAATACTTGTTACAGGAAGCTGCCAGTAAAATTTTGTGAGTGTGTATGCATGGGTGTATGCAACAGAATAAATAGATGGAAAAATTTATCTATCTATCATCTATCTATAGTATCTTCTATCATATAGTTATTTAGGCTCAATTTTACATGTAGTATCTTCTTCAGCTGAGTAAGTAAGTGTTCTATTTTGTCAGTTTTAATTACCTTGATGTAGTGAAAGTACAATTAGCTATTTTTGTTTCAATATTGGAGCTGAGGTCATGTTTCACTGCTAATATCCCAGCTTCTCCCGTGCCAGATCCAGAACACTTGTACTCAAACGCTGGTTTGAGTTACTACATGTAGTATATTTTCAACTGCAAGTCCAGCTTAAAAACAGTTTGGTCATTTGTTCATATAAGTTATTGTTGTTATAAATTAAATTAGCTGTTAGTAGCTTGGGATCATCAGTTAAACTCATCACTTTTAGAATTAGTATTAGTATTTTAGAATCTATTTAATATGGCTATGCAAAGCTTTTAAAAGAGGTTAAGCGCGCAAGAGACTGAGCCATCTTTCCTCAGCTCATTAAAGCAGCCATGTCTTTTTCCATTTTTACTGCATTGGAAAACAGACAATCTGAAAGTGTTCTCAAGAAGACGCAAGAGTTGGGAAAAAGAGGCAGGTGCTTTAATGTTTGAAAGAAACCTGCTGCTTACACACTATTGCATATTGTAAAGCATCCTTTTCAAAGGATTTCCTAGACCCCTGAGCTTTCAAAGCAAGGTTTTAAGTAACAGAACAAAAAAACCCCCTAGTACTGAAATAAATGAGGCCAGAAATCACAAAGGGAAATGCATGGAAGATGGGAATAGTGAGTGCTTTAGCAGTCATTATATAACAGCTATTAGTCAGAAAGCTCAATGCATCTGTCCTAAGGCACAAGTAAGTACCCATGGGTAAAGACAAATGCAATATTCATAGAATATTTAAAATATAAAATGTTCTTAGCTTATATTTTTGATACAGCACAAGCAAAGCCTTTCCCCATTTTTGGAACTCAAGTTATAGGAATGCAAACTAGAGAGTTAAATGCTAGTTCAGCTATTTTGCTTCCCTCCTTCCCTTGATTCTAGTTGCTTGCTTTTTTAAAATGGTACAAAGACTATTCTTTAATTTGTAATTTCCACCCAGCTTTTTTAAAAGAATAACATAAATGATTCAAGTGTTCCAATATTAGAGCAGAATATTTTTTTTTTTGTGACATCACAAGGGAACAGATAAACAGGTCAGATAAGCAGGTCAGATTATGATTGCAGAATTGGCTTCTTCAAGGTTCAGTCTTAGAGAAGAATGATATAATTCCACTGCCAGCAATAAAACAACTGGATCTCTTGTTACCTGAAACATTTCCATTAAAGAACAACGCTCTTCGTTAGAATGTGGCCTTATTTGTTGAAGACAGGATGTTGGTATATACCAGACAATTGTTCTTAAATGGTCTCAGTTCATAAAACTCATTCAGGCAAAAACCATAAGCATATAATGACTCTACAGAACATGATTTATGAATAAGAGAAGTTATGCAAAGAGAGACTGAACAATGCAAGCTTATACATGAAATTTCAGAAGTATAACTGTCTTACTGCTAGGGAACTTTATAGATTGACATGAAAATGCTGTGATTTCTCTTCCTCTTTCACTAATAGGTTTATGTTAGCTATTATACTTTCCATCATTTCACAGAAAAATGAAAGAAATTGGAGGAAATGAATATGTTCAGCCTGCAGGACAGAAGAGAAAGGGGTGACATGATTGAAAACTTTTAAATATATTAAGGGTGTAAACAGCAATAGCACTCAGACTTATCACTTCATAGTGCTTTACAGCCCTCTCTAAGTGGTTTACAGAGTTAGCATATTGTCCCCAACAATCTGGGTCTTCATTTTACTGACCTTGGAAGGCTGGAAGGCTGAGTCAACCTTGAGCTGGTGAGAATCGAACTCCTAACAGTGAGCTGTGAGTTAGCCTGCAATACTGCATTCTAACCACTGCACCACTATAGCTCTAGAAACAAGGTTCTAGAAAGCAGTATGTTTTTGATATTAAACCGAAGTCAAGAACACGGGGGTGCAACCTCAAACTGACAGGAGGGAAGTTCAAAACTAATGTTAGAAAATATTACTTTACAGAAAGAGTAGTGGAAATGTGGGATCAACTTCCAGCTGAGGTAATGGATCAATCATCAGTAACTGAGTTTAAACATGCTTGGAATATGTCCATCATCCAACAAAAATAAAAAATAAAATAAAAATAAATAAAATAAAATAAAATAATTAAAAATGATAAATAAATAGAAAACAAAAACAATCTCAAAGGGTAGGCTCAATTGAACACTACTGGTAGATCTTTTTCTGCCATCAGTTTTCTATGTTTTGATGTTTCTAATAAAAATTGGGGGAAGAGAGGCGGGGTATAAATCAAATAAATAAATAAATAAATAAATAAAATGTACACATAATTTTTGGATTTTCATAAGAAAAGCATCCTTCACACTTCATCAGGATTAAAATATTAATAATTTTTAAATATGTAGCCAGCAAAAACTGTGATGTTATGATGTTACTGAAAATGTAGCTGCTTTTAAAAGCCTCAGCTATTGCTCAAGAGACTTCAGGCTTAACGGCTGCAGTGATAGATTAATGTTTACAAAGGACAAACATCAAAAAGATCTATCATTATTATGATCCACTGTTTGAAAATTCTCATCCTTTAATATTCTTGGACTGTTCAACTTACAGCCAGCAGGTTTCCCTGTTGAGAACAATATGTGAACACATGGAGACAGGCATACTAATATAGGCGCTGGCTAGTTTTGTTAAGCTTGCCTAGTTGAGATCAAAAATTTTCATTGCAGGGAACAAATTAAAGAACTTTTCATGTTTCTGTGCCTGCTTATAATTTTCATTCTAAGAATGAATTGAATGTGGCAGGGATAGTAGACTCTCTAGAGGAGATTTTACTGCAACAAAATGTAAATATTAGCCCACCTCTTTTTTAAGGCATGAAAAAGCACAGCTTTCTTATGACTAATATTACCCGTATTTGTTTTGACAGAAAAGCCATGAAATAAACTTTAACTGTTGAAAGGCTATGTTTCTCAATTTAAAAAAAAGGAATGCCCCACAATGCTGACAAAATTATAATTCAATTACAATTATATTTTAAAACTTATCTTTAAAAAGATATCCCCAAGGTACTTTTTCAAGAGGCGACTGGACATCCTTGTTTTTTCTTCGAAGATGTTTCTCTTCTCATCCATCTCTTCAAGGAAAAAACAAAGTCCAGTCGCCTCTTGAAAAAGCACCTTGCGGGGGACGACCCTGGCCTGGATGACTGAGAATCTCCATAGACCTTTAAAAAGATAATGCCAAAAGGCAAAAAAAAAAAAATGGTTGTCTACTTCTGCTTCTTATTCTTGTGCTGCCCTTTGCTATTCATCTTGTTCAGCAAAATTTCACTTCAGTTGATAAGCAGAAATGGCAAAAGCAAAATGCAGCATCGCGCACTTGTGATGGAGGGTTTATCTTTGAATTTGCCAGTGTAGATTACATAAAATGACACTGTTACATTTAAGAGGAGGTGCTGATTGACCTGAAGTATCAAAGCTCACATATTTTACATCTCAGTAATCCCACACAAATCATCCCTGGAATGATTTAAATGGGAGGTTTGAAATTCAAAGAAAGTAGGATTTGGTTGCGTTTGCACTTTGAAATCAAAGGCAAATTTATTCAATTCAAGCAACTTGGAGATAAGAGATTTGTTTGTTTTTTTAAATGGGGGTATAATATGAAAGCATCAAAATGCCTGCTGATGCTACATCTTCCAGAAGAACGTGATGAAAGCAGTAGGGCATGATACAATCTGTAGAGGAACTTAATGCTTTTTAGTATTTTTTCCAAGAACTTTAAATATTCTTCCACAGTTCCTTCAAGGTGGAGATGAGGATGAAGAAAGGGCAACAGAGAAAATTACACAGCAAATATCCTAAATTGTGCTGATTGTACTAATTAAGAGAATACTTTATTCCAATTGGAAACTAAATATATTTCAGATACTGTCTTTCCTCTTCATTTGATTAGGAACCCAGAATTGCCTATCAGTGAATCTTGCCAATAGTATTAGTGCCCAATAGTTAAAACTCTGATTCTTTCCGGTCTCCTTCCATTAATTTTTTCTATATATATTTTTTTAATTGAAAAACATTTTCCTCCTCTGTTTTTGCTTTATTTCTGTAACTGCAGTTAAATGTTCTAAAATATTTGCTGTAGATTGTAAGGCCTGGGAGCACTGTAAATGCTCTCACAGCACAATTGACTTCATTCCTTGTGCGCTAGAGCAATCTAGGACACGTTTTTGTGGCCAAAGGCATTTTCACGCCTGATTTTCTGGCAGTGATTTCCTTCCTTTTGTAGAGACTGGTCAGCTCCCTGCAGCCCTCTGATCTGACACTCCTAGTCCAACATGCATGTGCTCACACAAACACGGAGGTAGCTTCAATTTGAAAGACACGAAAATTTCCCTAAATTTATTTTTTAAAAAACATAATACGTTGCTCAGTGAAACTGCTGTAGTTTATATTAATCATATCTTCACTACTTTTAAATTTCAGCATTGTGGTATCATTCCACAGTTCCTGTAACTTTATTTTTTTCCCCTTCTATTTTTTAAAATCCATGTTTTTTTTCTTTTTAAATGTTGTGAAACTGCCTAGTTATTCCTCCTCAGTTATTGATCTATCTGGGTGGGAAAAATGTCTTCCAAACTACATTACCAGTAAGCCATTAAGTTTAACAAACATTATCAAGTAAAATGATGTGGTTTATATCCACTAGAATATATATGTGTGTGTGCAAGCTTTTCCTATAGGTACTTATGGATGTGTGCACATTATCTATCAGATTTCCCTAGCTACCATGTAAGTTGCTGCAAAATGCAGGTGTCGAAGTTCATACATCCGATGGGTAGCAGCTTAGAAAATTAATGACTGTAATTCAGCAATAATTTGCTCTCTGGATTGTTCAGTATATTGCAATATTATAATGTTGTGATTCTGCCATAAAATCTTTGTTCCAGGTGGTATGTGATGTAGGTAATCATTTTCTTCTAACCATATAGTATAGTTCACATACCTTTGAAGAAAGGACCCCATGCCATAATATAAATGAAGAGTGCAAATCACTAAGAATTCTTCTTTACAAAATATACGTACTGGGAATAACCTTTTCTGTGCTATATTATTACAAATTCTCCATGGAGTTAGACACTTGTAACACGATCTGCAGTATGAAACATACTTCTATCAATTATTGTGCATTTGAAGATTGGCCTGGTGAAAGAACACCAAATCCAAAGGCTGATGGCTGACTTAGTGCTGTAGTTGCAAAGGGGCATTTGTGTCACCCATTCTATCTCTGTCTATGAAACATGCAAGGACATTTTTATCCAATTCTAAATGGGAGCAGATGGTTCAGGTCAGTATGTTTTAGTCTAATTGTGGGTCTTTAATTTGATAACCAACTTTTCTTATGATATGACTTCATTTCATCTGCTTCATTTTCAAAAACAAACACGAATGTTTTGAAACTCCTCCAGTACACCTATATTTAATCATCTTATTTGATTCCATTTTTTTTAAAGTTGCAGAAAATGTCGATAAAGGGTTATTTGAATGTTGGAACTCTATAACCACTGTTTAAGATCTTAATCTTGACACTATATCCAGATCACTTATCGTTTTAATACCCAGTCTATTCTCTTGTCATGTAACAAAAGTTAAGTTAGGACACAACCATCCTAAGTATTGTACAGTGGCCAAATAACAAATAGCAGTTCTGTATCACAAGATCAAAACAAAAATGGGAATGGTGGAATTAACTGGATAGTAAAAGCAGATTGGTACATGTATCTGTGCATGTATTAGAAATACATATGTGTATGAAAGGGGCATCTTGAATTCACACTCAGGATTTTCTGCTAAGATTTATTTAATTCAGAAAAATAATTATCTAGCATTGCATATCTAAGTTTAGCAAGTATAATTTGATCATGAATTTCTTTGACAGGAGTGTATACAGCTACAAAGAATGGTTGCCTCTAGTTATTTTTTATGTAAAACTTTCATACAATGTGGAAAATGTTATTATTTTATTTATTTACAGTATATCAGGCAATGTGGGTTTGTGTCTCTCTGTGTGTGGATATACTAGCTAGAGAAAAAAATAGAAATTGAGTTTGGTTGAAAGCTCTAAATTATGGAAATTACTTTTTTTGAAAAACAGAACGTCTCCCCCATTTCTGGATGTTCTTAAACCATTAAATAAATAGATGAAATGAAATAACATTATTGCATTGCAGTTTACAATATGTAGCTAGTGTTGCTCAGGGAGATGTAATTCACAACTGATGCATAAAGAGAAGAATGACAGGTCATCATATTTTTCAATGCATCTTTTCTCTAAACATAACAGGATGGCCCCCTTTTAATGACTCTTGGCTGCCATTCTAAAGCCACCTGAGAGCATTGCCTTTAAAGTTAATGTGCCTGTGTCTGATCCTCTTGCTAATCTGTGAAGCACTATAGAGTTCATTGTGTTTCAGTTGCTATTGTAACTGAGGTGGAGACAGGTGTGTAGCTAGTTTTCCTTGGCCTTTTACTAGACGGCAAAAAGTAGCCCCCACTGAGCCCGCACAAAGTAAATGTGTGAATGTATAAAGAAGGGTATCAATACTTTTTTCTCAACACTAAACTACTCTTCAAAAGAAGCAAGCATAATTATTCATTCCAGTTCTCTGGAGAGGTTTAATGTTCTTTCAGCAACCTGGATGGGGCATTCATTGAATTATATTCACAGCACATTCATTTTTAAATCAAGTCAAATGGCATTTGAAGGGAAATTCAGTTAAAGCCTCTTTCCTTCTCTGCCATTTCAGAGGCAGCTTTGATAGAAATTCAGGCAGAGAGATATAGTTGGTTCCAATCCTATGTACTTGGCAAGAATACTTCCATTTTAACATATTTCTAATTGCAATATTTATTCCAACAAAGCATCATGCAATGTATATCATTTGTGTATATCCTAATGTATATAATATACATTACAAATAAATGTATATCGTTTGTGATATAAGCTTTGAGGTCAATATTCATCACTGCATGTAAAGTACAGTATAAATTAATTATACTTTAATACTATATAGACTCAGAATCTAATTTTGGCTATAATGGCAAAGCCTAAATATATTTCCTGATAAGATATTATCAGGAAATGTCATCCTTTAATAAGGTTTAATAATAATTCTCTATTCACAATAAATTCATAAAATAGAATTTTACAAGGACAAGAAGATTATTTCTGATCATGTATGCTTCAATAGAACTCACTTAGGTCTATTTGCTCACTAAGTGAGCAAAAGTTAATATTGACAGAGAGTTAAAATGCAGCCTTTTGAATTAGCATCATAAATGCTAATTTATGTGAATTGAAAAGTGATAGAAATTGGTTTGGAGACTGATGTTGTAGATTAGAAAGCTTTGTTGAAGGATTGGATTCTCTCCAATACAGTAATCTGTGTCAGATTGCAAGTGTTTAGTACACTTCTAATCTCAGAATATGCAATAAAAAGAAGCATCCATAAAGCAAGTGGTTACTTTTAGCACTTGCTTATTCTAAAAAGGGACTACCCGGTTTATTGCCAGATTGCTTTTGAAAACAGTTTGCTCATATTCCATTTTGGCATTCAAAGAAATCAGCAAAAAATGTCTTTTACTCAGAATCTTGTTTGAAGAGTACTTTGTATAGCAAAGAAATCTATGTTGCTAGCTTGTTGTGTTCCTAAAGCTTTTTGATAAAAAATGGAATCAGAAATAATGAAAAGAGTAATGAACAGCAGCTAAGCTACCTCAATGTATCTAAAGGAAAATGAATCCATTTGATGAAAATTTCAACTACTGTAACTTTCTTTGAAAGGGGACACACAGATGCAAGATCTCCATGGATGTGGTAAAGTGTCTCATTCTAGAGTTAGTGGCTCCTTGACTGTGATAGAAAAAGATATTGTGGGATAATAAGACATCATTGTAAAGATGAGAAAAGCATTTATGTGGAAGATATTTGTGAATTGATACCGTCTTCCACCAAGGACACATTCTGGGAAATGAGGAGCAGGTATACCCTGGTAGCAGAAGATGGTTAATTTGTAACTGATACAGAAGATGAGTTTACAATGGTCATATCCTTTGTGGCTGGTACAAAAGTTAAGGAATTGTGAACATGTATTGCTTTTACAGCTTAGAAAATAATAGAAGAAGAAAGAGGTCATGGTCCAAGCTGGCATCAATGGCATTAGAAAATGATACATGGACATAAAGGCAAAATTGAGGTTGTTAGATAGGTTACAAAATCTAGGCTTTCTAATATCTGCAATGTAGGTTAAACCAGACAGGTAGAACTTAGAAATCTCAGTATGTATAGATGTGGAAGTTTTGAACTTGTTTTAGCATAAAAATTTCAATAAACAGACTTTCCAGTTATACTAAAAATGAATTTATATATAAAGTAATTGGGAGAATAAGATGATCTGGGGTGCATCTATTAGAGACAAACTTAAGAATGGAGTTGGATTTGTTCCAAGTTATTTAAATGATTAATGTGGCATCAAACATAGATTAGGATGATGGCCAGTCAAAAATATCCAATGTTTATACAGAAAAATATCTTATATACTTATAAATATTAAAGAAGCATTAATCATCCTACCTGGGTTATGAACAGAATGGGAAATGCTGAGGGATCAATTTGGAAGTAATGATACCCCAAAGGAGTTATATTTCCTTTCCAGGCAAATTCTGCTTTTGGTTATTTTCTAAACTATTATTTCCCATTTCATCTTTTAAACCATTGTTTGCTAGCAAATATGGATTAAAAGTCACTACACTAGGCAACAAAATAGCAAAGCAGCTTAAGTTTGCCCTGTTCTGAAACTCCAAGGATTTATTATATTTTCTCGAAAGTATTTGTACAATGGTACCTTGACACTTGTTGATTGGTTCCGGGAGGTGACAACAACTACCAAAACCAATGAGTGCCAAATAATTTTTTTCTCATAAGGAACTAGTCATGAGGCAACCAACACTGACAAGCTCTAGTTTGCTCGTCAAGTACCAAACGAGTACCAGGAAAAAAATGTTCACGTCAAAATGCATTGAGTACCAAATTTGATGGGTTTAAAACAGACAAGTACAAAGATACCACTGTATGTCCACCTAAATTCTTTAAGACAACAAGAAATGTAATCATTTCCCCAGAAGAAGGGCTCTGGGGCAATTTTTTACACTGGTCTTTTCAAAATTGTCCTTTTGCTTCATAATAGCCCAGAGCAGAATTATCAACCTTGGCAGCTTTAAGATGAGTGGACTTTAACTCCCAAAATTCCCCAGAAGTAAGGTTTGGGTAGAGAATTCTGGTAGTTGAAGTCCACCTGTCTTAAAGCCACCAAACACTGAGAAACACTGATCTGGGATCTTCTTGTCTGCTTCTCTTCCTTGTAGGTTAGCTAAGAGTCCTTAGTCCAGTTACAGCAACAATGAAGACTGTCTCTGATTAGCACACTGCATTGTATTTTTTTAATGTGTTATCTAAGGCAATGATAGCTAACCTTTTCCAGACCGAGAGCCCAAAGAGTGCATACATGGGCGCAAATGCATGTGTGCGCCAAAATCCCCAAAATGCAATGCATGCCCCTGCATGCATGTGCGACCCCCATGCCCTGCCCCTGCATATGCACATGTGGCCCTCCACTCATGCACATGTGCCCCCCACTCATGCACAGCAGAGACCCAAAGGCCAGGTGACTGGTGGGAGGCACACACGCATGCGCGTCAGAGCTTAACTGGGGTGACAGCTTGTGTGCCATCAGAGAGGGTGCTGTGTGCCACCTCTGGCACATGTGCCATAAGTTTGCCATCACGGATCTAAGGCATTGAAAGGGGGAAAGAGTGTGTTATGTGAGTATTCAAGAGCAAAAGCATCATTATATTTCTGTGGAAAATAAAAATACTTCATGTAAATTAGCACTTTAAAACATGAAAGGAATCAGAAGCATTATGGAAAATATATTTCCATAATAAGAAAACTGAGATGATTGAAATCAAAAGAAGATTCCTTGATGCTATTATGCTTTCCATTGTGAATAGAAGAGAAGGTTGGGGTAGCATTCTTGAACTGAAAAACAAATGGGAATTCAAGTTTTAAAAAGTGTTTCAATTTTCCTGCCTCAGGTTGATTTAAAACATTCTCGGGGTGATGATCATGGAACATGTGTAGAGCATGAGTGGAACATGTGTAGGATTATCAGATGAAAAGTAGTGCTCACCTGTTTATCATAGATGGATGGAAGGATGGACGGACTGATGGACAAACAGACAGATATTAGGATGGATGTGCATGCCAATATTTGCTGGAAAGATACATAATATTTTGTTTGTGACAACAGAATATGTGTGTTTGTACATGTTTGTGCATGCATATGTGGAATGAATAAAAATTCAATTCATTTAAATCAGGGATTATATTCTGAATTTTCATCACCCTTAGCTAACATAGCCCATGGGCTGGGATGACAGAAGAAGTAGACAAAAAAAGGGGGCTCCGTTATTAGGACCTGAAGGACAAGTTCATGAAAGTGGATAAGAAAGCAGACCATTTGAACATCATTGGGGGATCTTTCCTTTCTTGTGGGTAGTAAGGCATATTAATAATCTAAACACATCATTTGGCTGCATTAAAGGGGAAGGGATAGTGTCTTTTGGTAGCTATGGCATAGAGAATTTATTTCCTTTGAGTCTGAAGTGTTTATTTATTTATCTTTATTTATTTATTACATTTTTATGCCATCCAATTCCCGAAGGACTCTGGGCGGCTTACAACATGGATAGCAATAGCACTCAGATTGTATATACTGCTTAGCAGAGTTTTACAACACTCCCCAAGCAGTTACAGAGTCAGTTTATTTCCCCCAACAATCTGGGTCCTCATTTCTAAAGTGTGTTTTCTATAATAGGGAAATAGAATTATAACATGAATGAGTCGCTGCTGATTAATTAATTTCTGTCTTCCACCATCACTTGTAAGAAAATCTGATACTAGTTATGATTTCAACATAGCTGGATGATTTTTCAGAGGACCTCAAATTCCACATCTAACATAGGAATTAGCTCTCCTCCCTCACCTGAACAGACCTGAAAATGATGAAGCTTCTTGGATGAGAAGCGAAACCTCTTCTTGTTTCTCAGGTGGGGGAACATAGTCCAGTTACTTTTTGAAAAAGCATCTTTCAGCAACCATAACCTGGTTTACTGAGAATCTCCATAGAAGACACCCAAAATGTGATACAAAATATAGTGTGACAGTGGTTTCCATAGCATAGCTTATTAAGACATTAAAAAACCCTTGCCATTTAACATGCAAACCTGAAGTTTAATGAATACTATTATGTAGGATCATTGGCGATGAAAGTAGCCTGCAACTGATCATTTGGTCTTGAGAAGAAATTGGAATATGTCTAGGGGTGGCCTTCAAAAATTTTAGCAAGGGGTTCTCTGCCCCATTGCTGGGTGGGCATGGCCATGGTGGCCATGGCCTAGTCAGCCTCCTGCATCACGGAGGTGGGGATGTTTTTCGCCCTCCCTGGGCTCCGGAGGCTTTCCTTGAGCCTCTGGGAGGGTGAAAACAGCCTCCCCCAGGCTCCAGAGGCCCTCCCAAGGCTGGAAACAGGCCTGTTTTTCACCCTCCAGAGCCTCTGTGCGGGTTCTGCACTTACCTGGCATCCAAAACGGGCCGCATGGGGACTTCTGGGAGGGAGTGGGCAGGGCCAGCCAGTCACTGCAACTCCCAGTTCGGCAAAACAGATGTAAAATTAACCTCTGGTTCACCCGAAGCGGTCTGAACCGGCTGAATCCCACCCTTGGCTTCAGCCTATGGCAGGACCAGAACCTACGGCTTCCAGGTTTCTAGCCTGATGCCTTAATGCCTTAACCATTTCACCAAATGCATTCCAAATAAACTTCCCCGTATTTTTTTTTCTACAAGAACCTAAGGAAAAAACCTGACCTCCAGCTAGTCCTCACCTTACAAACCACAATTGACCCCCAAATTTCTGTTGCTGAGTGAGACATTTGTTAACTGACTTTTGCCCCCTTTTTTACGACCTTTCCTGCCACCGTTGTTAAGCGAATCACTGCCATTCTTAAATTAGCGGAGAATCTGGCTTCTCCAATTTGACTTTATCAGAATCACATGAGGTTGACGCGGGAACCATCATAAATACAAGTCGGCTGCCAAGCGTCTGAATTTCGATCATCTGATTGTGGGGATGTTGCAACGGTCGTAAGTGTGAAAAACGGTAGTAACTCGCTTTTTTCAGTGCCGCTGTGACTTTGAATGTTCACTGAGTGAACTGTTGTAACTTGAGGACTTTAACCCATATAAATTATTATCCATGGGGAGGTGGATAACAACAATCAGACCATATCAGAAGGTACATATCTATATCCTCTATCCGATGTCAGCCCAAAACCTGAGAAGATTCCGTAAAGCGAATCATTTTTTGCTTTTTCAGTGGTTTTTTTTAAACGAAACGCACGATTCTCATTCACCTTACTGGATTTTGACCTGTTTTGGGGAGGATCAAACATGCTTCCCCTAACATTTTGAGAGCAATGGCAAAGTTGAAACAACTTCTGGGAATGAGCAATTAAAAATATGCATTCTTATTATGATATGTTCGTTTTGCGTTGTAGATTTCTTCCAAGGGGGATGAAACATTTGTGTTTCAGTGGCAACTTCTAGTAGCAATTAATTGCAATAAAACTGTAAGAGTGGGACAGCTACAGGGGCCAAATTCCAGGGTTAAAGACAGGGATCCAAACTGAGGCTAAGATCATCCCTATCTTAACCATCTTAACAATGAGACGTTCTTGTTCCGCGTGCAGAAAAATATTTGCCTTTAAAAAAAATGTGGCTTCATTAAGCTGCCCTAATTTTTGCAAAACAGGTACGGAAGGGATTGCTTCACAGAGGGAATTAGCGTACGTGAAACTGTAATCAAGCTAATAACAGTTTAGTAACGAAGTCACTAAAATATCCACTGCCCTTCCATTCTCTGCAGAGTCCTAAAGAGAATTTCCTCCTGGCAGAATTTATGCTCAGAGGATAATGGCATTCCCAACACAATCTTATTGCTTATGGACATCACTGTGGAGAGGTGTTCATTGGGAGCCACCTGTTGTTTTCATAAGACGAGTGGGCTAAATACAGGTAGTCCTCAACTTACGATCACAACGGAGCCCAACATTTCTGTTAAGTGAGTTTTGCTCCATTTTACAACCTTTCTTGCCATCGTTGTTAAGTGAATCACTGCAGTTATTAAGTAAGTAACATAGTCGTTAAGTGAATCTGTCTTCCCCATTTGACTTGGCTGGTCGGAAGGTCGCAAAAGGGGATCACGTGACCCAGGGGTGGGTTTCAAAAATTCCAGCAACCTGTTCTCTGCCCGGTTGCTTGGTGGGCATGGCCTAGTCGGCCTCTTGCACCATTGGGGGGGGCATCCCCAGGCTCCAGGAGTCTGGCAAAAATGCCCCCCACAGAGGCTGAAAATAGGCCTGTTTTGGGGCTATTTTCGACCCCCGGGAGGCTCTGGAGCCTGGGGAAGGCAATAACGGGCTTTTCCACCCTCCGCAGACCCCCTCCAGAGGCCGAAAATAGGCCTATTTTGGGCCTATTTTCAAGCTCTGGGAGGCCCGGTTTTTGGCTTCTCAAGGTTCCAGGGAGCCTGGAGAGAGCGAAAACGGCCCTCCCAG